>CAJNIZ010003534.1:6372-23406 GCA_905231905.1 Symbiodinium pilosum | reverse complement strand
CATGCGCTTCGCCATGCGAGAGGCAGGATAGGGGAACCCAAGATTGCCCCCCCAAATACAGCAATCCTGACAATATGAACCTCCCAAACACCATCATCCTTATTAGAAAAACTCGTAAAGTGGTATCCCTATAATGTTAGGATTCGCACTATTTGTGCAGACGTTGAAGCATCCCCAAACATTCCCCTGGCCCCTAATTCGGGGCAAAGCAATCGCTTCTAGCAGAGAAGTAAACGGACAAGCAGATCCGGCATGAAAGCCGTACCAAAGTCCTAATAAGCTGTTCAAGGGTCAGCGGTTAGGGTTTAGGGAATCCCAACAACAATAGAGTCTGCAAGAATCGCTAAGTTTTGGTATAGAACCCTCTTGCAAAGAGAGTCCTTCTCACCAGGGGGTGTGTCCCATTTTGGGTCCTTTGAAGGAGTCCTTCTCATAAGGGGGTCTGTCCTATTGGGGGGGGTCCTAGGAATCAACCCTATAAACCCCACACCGCAAACGAAAACCCGACACCCTTAACCCTACGCAAAATCCTAAAATCTTAGCCCTCATCCCTGAATCCTAATCTCAAATCCTAAGACCTAAACCCCGAACCCTAAACCCTAAATCCTAATTCCTAAACCCTAAACCTTAAATCCAAAAAAAAACACCCCGAACCCTGAACACTAAACCCTAGGCCCTAAACCCTATAAACCCTAATTCCTAAACCCCAAACCCTAAGTCCTAAATCCTAAACCCTAAGCCCTAAACCCTATAAACCCTAATCTCAAATCCGAAACCTCGTTCTCAGGGTGGCCGAACCATCGGACAAGGCCTCATTGAAGAGACCATGTGAGCCGTGTAAGGAAGGCGAGATTTACCAGGGTGTGGGCCCAGAGGTCATGGTTTAGGATTTAGGACTTAGGATTTAGGATTTAGAGTTTAGGGTTGAGGATTTAGAGTTTAGGATTTAGAATTTAGGGTTTAGGATTTAGAGCTTAGGGTTTAGGATTTAGGGTTTAGGGTTTAGGATTTAGGATTTAAAGTTCAGGGTGTTGGATTTAGGGTTTAGGCTTAGTTTGCACTTTTCAAACCTTCTTGAATCTCCAAGCCCGGCTTAGTTAGTATATGTTGGTATTGGGTCCAGGCACGGAAGGTCACTTCCCCTAAGCCGCTAAACTCCAGAACATAAAGTAACTCTGCAACCTTGAAACCTTTCACGCCATGAGTGTTGCCGGGCTAACCTGGCTAGTTGCCAAGTCATATCAACCATAGTAATAATACGAATATTGTGGTACCAATAGTAGTAATAGTAATACTTACTCATGTTCTCTAGACCAGTCGTACGACTTTGCATGCTATGCACGAATCACATGCTCTTATCGAGTCGTACTACACCTCATTCCAGCCAAATCCTCAAGCGAAGAGCAGAAGCCATAAGTAGTGATACATATTGGCCATAGTCTAAACTCCTTAAAGGGGGTTATATAGGGGATTATATAGGGGACTACTATAGGGGTTATTAAGGGGGATACTAGGAGTTTAGACAGTAGCTCATATGGTCTAATCTTTTTCAGGGTTGCCGGCTTTCGCCGCGATTTTCTTGCCTTCGGGCCACTTGTGCCCTGTGTCGCGCAGCTTCAAACAAATGACGTGGTTTGACATACAGTCTGGGTTGGTAGGGCAGCTTTCGAAAAAGAGTAGAGTCACATGAGGCTGTGCGGAGCGGGGTTGCTTCTCCATAGAATTTTGCCTCGATATGGTGAAAGGTGAAGCCGATCTCTACTGCAGTCGGACTGCCACACATGACTTGGAACCTATAGGGGTCAGGGCATATAGGGATGTAAATGTGGATGCACAGCGATATGTACCCAGGAAGTCCAATATCCTTTAATTAGGGAATATACATTAAATTAGTTTAGGGATCCCTGGTATAGTTTAACGTATGTTCCCTAATTAAAGGGTATTGGACTTCCTGGGTAGGCTCTAGCTGGGAAGTGTGGGCCGTGAGGGCACGAAGGTGTGGAATTCAAGGATTAGTATATGAATAGTTCCCAAATTTAGGGTCCCATTGTTGGTGCACCCTAGATAGTAGGTGCTGTAATAGAGTTCGACGGATACAGGTGCCAACCAGCAGGAACGTGATAGGCGCCTTCGGATCACATAGCACGTTTGCCTCCTGTGTGGATAGAAGCCCCAAGACCTGGCCTAGACCATGCACCTTAAACCTGAAACTGTTGCAGAAAGGTGGGCCCATGTGAGCCATAGCCTAGGCTCCTAGTATCCCCTTTAGCAACCTCTATAGTAGTCCCCTATGTTCGCCCCTATGAAGCCCCCTATAAGGAGTTTCGACTATAGCTCATGTAGACCTGCAGGAGGATTGGACGAGATGATTTTCTGTGGCAGCCTTCCAACTGCACAGTCCTGTTTCAATCGGACTACTATGATTTTCACACAGTCGAAGTCGAAGGTACCTAGTGCTGTGGCGCCCGATACGCGTGCTTGGAAAAGGATCCGCAACTGGTGCAAGGACGCGCTGCGCCTGTTTGGGAAGGATTTTCAAAAGAAGAGGTTCTGGGGAATCAGTTGCGTCGTAGAGTGCCCTGAACCTTGAAAGCCCCTACACCCTACGCCCTAAACCCCAAACCCTTAAACATCAACACCTTAACTGCTTGATGTTATTGCAACCTAAGCCCCAAACCCTGTAGATATTTGTTGCAAAAACGGGATGTTGATTATTGTTATTTGCTTTGTCCTTCTTCACGGACTCTGTTGCCATTGGGCTCAAGATAGCGCAGAACGCACGCCCAACATCTCCGCGCCTTTGGCAGCTTGGAGAAAACTGTTTTGGTCATAGAGTTTAGGGATTAGGGTTTAGGTTTTAGAGTTTAGGGTGCAGGGTCTAGGGTTTGGTTCTTTGAGATTTGTGTGGGTTTCAAGTGTTGAAAACTTGTAGGGACGGTTTTGAAATTTAGGCTTTGGATTTCAGGTTTTCTGGGCCTGCGATTCAGCTCGTTTCAGGCTTGTTTGTGTCAAGTTTCGATGCTTTTTGCTGCCAGAGCAAGGGACCCAAGCCCAAGTAGGGTTTACCTAAACCCCCAAAGTAGGTCAAATAATGGCCCAAAACCCCCTAAACATAGTCCAGAAGGCCATTATTGTACATATTTTGGGGGGGTTTAGGTAGGGTGTATAGGGTTTAGGATCCAAAGTCCCAGGCTTCATAGGGTATAGGGTTTGGGGTTTAGGGGTAGATCATGGGTATATATATCTATATATATGTATAGGGTGGTTGTCAAATTCATGGTCCCTTTTTTGGGTACCCTAGATATTAGGTGCCGTATTATAATAGGGATCCAAAGAGGGACCATAATTTTGACAACCACCCATATAGATTCCAGGATAAAGGGCCCATACTGCGGCACCACAGTCTCATTCTGAGATTGTAGTACTGGGTGACGACCACTTGCTGCACTAAATTGGAGTTCAAGTCCTAGTTGCCAATGGTTCAGATTTCCATGAGGATGTCTCGGAGCGGCCCCTGCCATGTCCTGAGTGGCAACATCTTCGTTCCTCCAATGCATGAGCCCTACACGTCGCTGGACCCTAAACCCATAAACCCTGAACCCTATCAAAAGCGAATCCCAAGTCGTTACACCCTAAGCCCCATCCTTGGCATCCCTAAGTGTTGAACCCGGGGGTCAGGGTCCTGCCTGGTGATCCAAGTCTACAAGCAACACCTCTTTCGGGGTTTAGGGTATAGTCTATAGACTCTATAGAGTCTATTCATATTGCCTGTTTCGTACTGTCGTTTGAGGATCAGGGACGCCCGACTGATCTATTCCAGTCCACTCTGCCAAAAAAACCCTCACCCCTACGACCTTGAAAGATGTAGTGTTTTATTTGGGGACAAGTGTCAGGAGGTCCTCGACAACCTCCATGCAATTATTGCTCGCCTGTAAATTATTCTAAATTAGTATCGGAGGAGCCAAAGTTCTCAGCGCCTGACCTTCCTGACTGACTGACGTCCGTGCAATATACGATGGTGCCCAGCATAGAGTAAGATTACATCCTCGTTTCGGGTATAGTATTTGACATAAGGAACATGATCTTACTGGGTTCAACCAGCAAAAAACGCTACAGAAAAGATGTAGCCTCCCCGATATCCCCAGTTCTGCGGATCTCCATTGTGAAGTCAGACATGGACTCGCCATACCCGAAAGCATCCTACGTTTTCTCAGGCCTCTACGTCCAAGAGCCCAACACCCTCAACCCTAAACCCCCAAGACCTCAACCCCTGAAATGGGAGGCATACATCCTCAGCCCTATAAGCCCTGAACCCTGAACACTAAACAGCAGCTCCCGCCTACTTTTGGTAGTTTCCCGAAATGGGGGACCCCAATGTAAAGCCTAATATATTGGACTCCTTGTTTTAGGGACCCTAAATCTTGGGAAGCCCCAATTTGGACGAGGCATAACTGCTTCAAGACTCATCATGGCCAGCCGTGCTGCCCTTGGCAGTCATGAGGCGTAGGGTTGAGAGCTTAGGTTTCAGGCTAAGATTTTCGACGGTGGGTTTAAGGATTTGAGGCTCAGGGTTCCGGGCTTAGGTTTTAGCGGCTGTTAGTTTGAGCTTTAGGGTTCAAGGGATTTAGGGGCTGAGGATTTGAGGTTTCAGGTTTATCTAAAGGCTAAGTATTTGAGGCTTGGGCAACCCAAAGCCCTTGAAGGCTTCTCTAGAGGATCCCCTGCACTCCGTATCCTCAAACGTTACGGGTCCTTAAGCCTAAACATCTTGCATCCTCGAATCTTCAAGCAGTCTTCAAGCCAAATCCCTAACCACTAAACCCTAACCTCTCAAACTCACAGGAAATTCTGCAGGTTTGTGGTTTACTTGTTCACTGGGGCTCCAAAAAAAGCCTCAAGCAAAGGCTGTGTGGTACACTTCAGGCCCAAAGTAGGTTTTGTGTGTAGCCTGCAGGACCCTAGACCCTAAACTCTAGGCATTATCTATAGACTTTAGGGCCCAAACGAGGTAGAGCTATGGTATGATATACCCTCAAAGCCTGCTCGAAACAAGGCCCTTACCCTAAACCCGTGGTAAACCCCAAAACCCCTAAACCCCAAAACCCCTGAACCCCTAAACCCTTGAACCCTAAACCCCACAATCGCACTATGAGATGCTAAACAATCCCTGAACCCTAAACCCTAAACCATGAACCCTAAACCCTAAACCCTGAACCCTAAACCCTAAACCAACTAAACCGAGGACCCACCGCCATGGTCTTGGGAGGAGCTGCTGCTTCTGCGGCAGTCGCCGGAGCCCCTGGCGGGTTGATCTGCCAACATGATGATGCTGTTTGGGTTTGAGCTTTGGGTGTATGGGTTAGTAGTAATAGCTATAGTAATAGCCATAGTAATAGTAATAGTAGTAAGAATAGTAGTAAGGTTCTTTTGCGATCCTGTCCTCCCAGTCCCTTTTGTTAGGACCCACTTGTGGTCGTACGATATTTTTTGGGGTCCCAATTCTGAGGTTATCCATATCCTCTTCCTAGTTTAGGTTTTGGCTATAGGGGTTAGGCCGGTTAGGGTGTAGGATTCGTGTTTTTCGGGTTGGGCTTTCAGAAACGTGGTCGATTGCAAGCTGGCCTTTCTTTTGATGTATGTAGGGGAACACGAAAGTTGAGATGAAATGACAAACCAGGGTTGTTTAGAGTTTTGTAAACTTGTGTGTCCTTTCCTTGTGGTTTTTTTACGAACAGGTTCCTGAGAGACGAAGTCGGTCGCCACATGAGAAGAGATCAGAGAAGTCATGCCCGGTTTCGTTGAAGCATCAAGGCCAAAAACCAAAACAGTGCATGACCAACATATGAGCTATAGTCTAAACTCTTAGTATCCCCTTTAATAGCCCCAATAGGAATCCCCTATATAATCCCCTATTAAAACCCTTTAAGGAGTTTAGACTGTAGCTCATATAAGACCATTCCCCCTTACAGCAACAGATAACGGAAGAGGTGATAGGAATCATAACAGCCCCTTGATAAGACCTCTGATAGCTACGAAAGCGGGACATGGCCAAAGCCATATGGGAGTTTCCCAAAATTATGGGTACCATTTTAGGGGTCCCAATAATAAGGACCATAGTATTTTGGGGTCTATATTGGGTTCCCCTTATTTTTGGAAACTACCATATGCCACGCAACAACAAACTACAGTATCATGAGGTTCCTACCAGGCGCAGGATTTTTCCAGGGTTGAGCGCCAGAAGAACATCTTTGTAGGACCGGCTAAGCCGAGGCTCTTTAAACTTCTGCAGGACTTGGTAGTTTCCGAAGAAAGGGGGACCCCAATATAGACCCTAATACATTATAATCCTTGTTATGTAGGGACCCCCTAAAAATGGCACCCCTAATTTTGGAAAGCTCCATTTAGGGCTTAGGGTTTCGGGGGCCTGCTCCCCTGACTCTACAGCGCAGGGGCATCCTGCTGCGATGTTGTTCCGGCCGCTTTCGTTCCGACAAAGTTCTGACTACAAGGTTTGAGCCTCAAAGGTTGTGGTCCCTGGCACCTTTAACTCTCGAGGTCCCTAAAGGTCCCCTAAGGGTCCAAGGACCCGAATAATAGGGTTTTAGGGCCCAAATACCATTAACCATATAGTGTTTGGGCCCTAGAACCCTATTATTTGGGTCCTTGCACCCTTAGGGGTCTAGACCCTAAGCCAACAACGTAAGGCCCAAACCCGGCCTTGAAGACCGGACCCCATACCCACATGCCACAAGCACCAAACTCCAGAATCCTTCCCCCCACCCCCAATTTCTAGGGTTGAGGGTTTAAGTCGTCCTTAAGTAGATAGAAACTGGCTTTGGGTTTAGTATAATAAGAGCCCCATGCATCCCACATTCTCTCTACTTAAGGGGGACTTTTGTCTCAAGCAGCAGAGAACGCAAAGCTTTAGATCTTGAAGCCCACAACTCCAAATACTCGACCCTTAACCCCGAAGCTCAGACTCATAAGCCTTATATTAACAAGCAAACTTAATCCCTACAAACCCCTACCCATAACGCAACTGCCGCAAAGCTTACATCCCAAGCTCTAAAGTCTATATTGGATTTAAGGTCGACGGTTTATACAGCCCTGTAAACAAGAAGATCCACAACCCCTAGACCACTAAACCCTACACCCCTAAACCCCTTAACCCCTTAACCCTAATCTAAACTGCTCTACTAAGGTGACTTAAATTAAGTTACTATATTGGGGAACCCCAATTATTTATCTTATATATATATATACCCATTATGGTAACTTAATTAAGTTCCTTAAATCCCTATATTCCCCCAGTTTCCATTTCATTTTCCATTTTATTTTCTATTTGATTCTCCATTATAGGGGGATTATCCCTAAACCCGAAACCCTAAACCCTAAACCTAACTTAAGTCAAGTTCCTTAGCAGCAACCCAGTAAGGTGGGGCTTGCATCGCAGAGCTTTGCAGTGGCTGGAGCCGGTTCCCAGGTGCAGGCACAGGGTTTAGGGTTTAGGGTTTAGGTTTGGGGTTTAGGGTTTATGGAATATAAGGACCCTGGTAGGTATATTCCTCTTATATTCCTACTATATTCCTGGGGCCCTTTAGTTTAGGGGTCAAACGTAGACATTTAATACAGTCCTTATTATGGGGACTCCCACAAGGGTACCAACACTCATAGGGAGGTAGGGGTTTAGGATTTAGGGTGTAGGGTTTAGAGTTTAGCATTTAGGGTTTAGGGTCGGTTTAGGATTTAGGGTTTAGGGTTTGTGCAGGGGTTTAGGGCTTAGGGTCTAGGGCTTGGGCATAAAGATTTAGGGGCTCTCTTGACTTAGTAAGTCTACGCTGCAACAGGGGCTATATGCGGCTTATAGGTAGATCTAGTAAATCGAAAGAAGATTAAAGTAAGCCTTAAATCAGAGGGTCCATACATACAACTATTAGGGAATTAGGCCCCAAAATAAACATACTATAGAAGGAATTATGGGTCCCAACTCCCTAATGGTTGTATATGTGGACCCTCTGGGTAAATCATAAACCTTAACCGTTCAGAAGCTTACCCCAGGAGCCCATGCGCTCTTTGTCGCTCCGGGGCCGTTCTGCGGAGGCGGGGGGTCGAGGGCTCATGAGTGTTAACAGCGTTTCCTGTTTAAGGTTGAGTTTTTTGTCCGATACATGTTTTAGTGCTTTGCGTTAAGAGTTTGGGGTCTAGAGTTTGGGGTCAAAAGTACTTTGGCTTTTTTTTTCAGGCTTTGTGGTTGATGGCTCCTGCAGGTCCTTGGATTTGCGTTTGAGAGGTTTGAATTCGCGGGTGTAGGGATATGAGATTCAATTCATGGTTTCGTTTACCCTCCCCACAGTGAACCTCATGTTAGAACCCTCCTGAAAAAGGCCATTAGCTTTTTAGGGCCTTTCTTGAGGGCTCCCATACGCATCCTGAAGAATAGCCTGTGGAATACTAGTTGTAGCATCGATGCTTGCAGTAGCAATGGTGATTTTTCTTGGCCCTAACAGTGAGAGTCATGCAAATCATGCACAAGTGGGTCGCGATGGCTACAGTATCACAACAAGACTGGTGCAGTAATAGCACGAATAGCTCTGTTGATGACCGTGGTAATTATTAATTATGCTCATGAAGCCTAAGTCCCTTGACTCCCAGCCCAAGCCCGAGTCCTTGACTCTTAAGTCATCAGGCCCGCTTCATATCCGAATTCTTTAGCGCTTTCCCCGCCTAAAGCCTCAACGCTTGTTATTGCTGCGCTTTCAGAATCTTTTCAGGATACCTACCCTCCCAAAAAGGCCAGGATATAGGTGCTTTTCAAGGGTGTCAAAAGCCTTCAAGGCCATTCGTATTCCGATGCCGTTCCCCAGAGTTTCCCTAGGTGAGTGTACGTTACAACGACATCCTGGTATCTCGAGCATATCCTACAGCAACCCTCGTATCTTAAGTCCTCACCAAGACTTCCTTGAGCCAACATGAGCTAAATTCCAAATATCCCCCGTAGAAAGCCCTACAATACACCCCTATATAATCCCCCCTTGAGGAGTTTAGACTATGGCTGAAATGAGAAGCCCAACGCCCGGAATTCTTGGCAGAGAAGCAGGGGACTGTCAGAAACGCGGTGATGTAAGACGTTCCGGGCCTGTACCAAGATAAATTAAGCCGTATAGACTATAGAGCTTAAACTCTCATCTCGAAAGCAGCTTAGGGTTTTGGAACCCTAAGCCCCAACACCCTAAACCCTTTCCTTGGACAGGCTCAATCTTCGTCTGGCTTGCCCCTGGGTGCCCTGGCACTGGTCACTGCTGGAGTGCCGCACTCAGTGAGACCAGAAATGAAGGGTGCCGAAGGCAGGTTTAGGATTTTAGGGTTTAGGACGTTTTAGAGTTTGAGGGTTTCAGGGCTTAGGCAATTCAGGGTTTCAGGACTCAGGGTTTAGGGCCTACTTTTGGGTCCCTTTTAGATGCTTTTTTGAGGAGGCTTATACGTAGAGGCATTGGATTGAGGAACTATAGCCGATCGTATAGCCCTACTCTTAGTTCCCCCTAATACTTGCTTTGTCAGTTACACCCCAGTTGTAAGAAACTACCAAGCCCACAAACTTCCATGTAGAGATACACATGCACACATGCCTTGGAGTATGCTTATACATATGTTGTACATATGTGTATATATAGACAGATACTTACATGTGTGCGCATGTATTTACATGTTTATGACGATTGGGCATTCGGAGCACTTTGGAAAGTGGTAGCTAAACAGGGGGGTTGTAAGTGCTTTGTTCAAGGGAAGACTGAACAAGCACAGTTCTCCTACCTTCCACGTGCATAGAGCTCCCTGTGAGCATCTAAGTAGGGGCGTGCCGTATCTAGAGTAGGGGTACATCATCCATGCGATCGAAGTCTACCGAAATCACCTACTTGCACCCTACAATCTACAGATTGTACTTCGAACGTAGCCTATTGCAATCCCTTCTCGATTGGACAGGTTCCTTATGGTTCCTCCACAGCCATCCTACTCACCGCGGGTTAGTAGGAAATAAGGGAATACATTATACAGGCCGGATTATGTGGGGCTTATATTCCCTTATTGTTTACTCGCCCCCAGTAAGCCTATAGAGAGGGCCTACCATGCGAAGCATAAGAAAGGACAGCCTGTGAAATGTCTCTCAAATTCTACAAAACTAGACCCCTAAGGGTCTAGGTACCCCAAACTACTCGGTTCTAGGTCCCAGACACTATAGTGTAGACCCGTATGGAATAGATTTCTCCCCTGAATAGGGATTAGAACAAGGAACCGAAAGGGAGGGAGTTCATTCACCAGGGTCTGCATTATACCTTAACCTTTTTTGTAGGTTCCTGATAAATCGATACTAGGGTCTATAATAGCACCCCGCAAAAAAGGTAGGTTGTGGTAGGTTAAGGTTCTGAATGTTGCTTAGGCACTTCGGGGCGTCAACCCTCCGCGCGTGTTTAGGGTTTAGGGTTCACGGTTTAGGGTTGAGGGATTTAGCGTTTGGGGGTTTAGGGGTTTTGGATATAGGGGACTTTTCTCACCAAGAACTGCCCTGCTGGCATGGTCGTGGAGTCCGAAACCCAAGCCCAAAGACCTTAATCCTGTGCAGGCTAAAGCCGACTAAGGTACTCCCAACCCTAAACACCAAACCCTCAGCCCCAAGCCCTACCAATCCGAAGCCTTACCCAAAGTAACCAGTTTACCCAAGAAGAAAGTAGTGGTTGCACCAGATAGCGCAGTATGTTTGCCTTTTTCGGTGTTCAGGGTACCTAGTAAAGCAGTTTCTGTACCAAATAGCTTGGTATCTACCGTTTTTCCTGTGTTTAGGTTATTCTAGGTAGGAGGCCCCAAACCCTGAACCCTCAAGCGTTCGAGCCTCCTGAGGCTGCCGGCTTCCACGGTGCACGTCCAGATCTCAGGTTAAGGTTTAGGTTTAGGGTTTTAGGGTTTTAGGGTTTAGTGTTTAGGTTTAAGGTTCTAGGGTTTTAGGGTTTAAGATTAGGGTTTAAGATTTAGGGCCTAGGATTCAATATTGAAGGGTTGTGCCCACAGACGTTTCAAGTTCTGTGTTTAGAATTTAGTGGTTTGCAAGAATTAGGGGCCCTTTTTTGGAAGTCCCATTGAGTCCTCTAACGAGGATTGCAGCATCTTGCCAGTTTCCTCAGTTCTGTCTTCAACCCGCATTTAACCCCAGGTTTATGGTTAACGGAGTTAATGTTTTAGGGCAAGGGGTTCAAGGTGTAGTGCCTGACAAAGAGTAGCGCACGCTGCGCAAGAGTGCAAGAGGCTTGGTTCATGGGGGCATGGTTTGCTCTCACTCTCAATGTTCATAGTACAGGTACTCTGTAATTGGCGGGCAGGTCGTTGAAGCTTCTCTTGTTAATTCTACTTGGAGCCTGAGCCCTATCCCCAAGCAGACCGTGTTGGAGCCCCTAACATGCCGGGAGGGATGGCGCCTCAGGCACGGCCCCGTTCGCTTGGGTGCCACCACTCACTCACTTGCTCTCTCACTTCAACCCTGCCTGGACCTCAAAAGTAGGTATAATAATCATATCCTGAAGATGCCTGACTGAAGATGCCTGAAGCTTATTAAAAAAAAAAGGAAGGCTGCTATTCCAATCGTTCTCCTGGTTCAGACAGTCAGCTGTGACCCGTCACATGTCCAGACTTGGGGAACGCCAGGGACTTATTAGGGTTATAACTAGAGAAATTACTCGTAGCACTGCCCAAGCCTTCCCCTAATCCCTACACCTCAATCCCTAACCCCTAAAACTTTAACCCTGAACCCGAAACCCTAAACCCCAAACCCTCATCCCTACCTAAACTCCAACAGTATGTAAAATAATAGCCCTAAATCCATAGTAATAGCCATAAAGGCCATTATTTTACATACTTTCGGGGTCCAGGTAGATCTTCACACCTATAATCTCTAAATCCTGGCTCATGAATCCCAAATCCTAGACCTAGATCTTTACACCCTAAACCCTAAACCTTCAACCTTAAACCCTAAACCCTAAACCTTCACACCTAAACAGCCCTAAACCTTCAACCCTAAACCCTAAATCCAAGCCTTCCCCAAGGCCGCGCGGCGAAGAAGACCCGAGCGCAGGCCATCGTGCGCCAGGCCAAGGCCATCGGAGACATGTTGGGTACCCTTTTAAGGGGGGGTTATAGGGTATTTATGGTTTAGGGTTATAGGGTTTAGGGTTTACGGTTATAGGGTTATAGGGTTTAGGGTTTAGGGTTATAGGGTTTAGGGTTTAGGGTTATATAAGGGCATGTAGGGACATAGGAGGTTTAGGGTCTAGGATTTAGGGTTTAAGGTTTGCGTGCTATATGAGCCATAGTCTAATCTCTTTAAGGGGGGTTATGTAGGGGATTATTTAGGGCACTACTATAGAGGTTCTAACGGGGATGCTAGGAGTTTAGACCATCGATTATCTAGAAGGTAACTAGGGGCTATATAGTGTCTGAAAAGGGTGCAGGGTTGAAGGGCGTGGGATGTAAGGGTTTGAGGGTTGAGGGTTTGGGATTTAGGGTTCGGGTTTAGGATCTAGCCGCGTTTAGGGCGTAGGCACCTGACAAGGAAACCCCTCTAGTGAGAAGGGGGATTTGAGCAACCCCAGCCCCTAATTCGGGCCCCAGAAGTATCATATGACGAGAATGGCATCATAGGACCACACATTCCCTTTTTTTTTTATCCAGAAGCGGCCTAAGTAGGGTTCCACATTAGTTTGGGCAGGGCACAAAGGAAAGAGGAGGTCTCCGCTCTGCTTCCCTGAGCATCTGACAACTCCAAAACCTCATCCCTCAACCAGCCTAGAACCTGCAAGGGTTCCCTACAGCCTGAGCCCCTTTGGGAGGTTAAGGGAAGAGACACATGGCGTTGCAAGTATCCCAAATAGCCTACCTGTAGCCCTAAAATCCCAAACCATGTCCAGGAACCTTCTAAACCCCTAAACCCCTAAACCCTAAACCCCTAAATCCTAAATACCCTAAACCCTCCACGTAAGCCAGGACCACATTAACATCGGCACCATCGGCCACGTCGACCACGGAAAGACCACTCTGTCTGCTGCCATCTCCTTGGTGTGCGGCCAGCTCGGGGACCCGGACTACAGCGAGGGGATCGTTTAGGTGTTAGGATCTAGGTCTTGGATTTAGGGTTCATAACATGGAGATTGCAGGGTTCAGGGTTGAGGATTCAGGGTTCGGGCTTGTGGCTTCGGAAAATAGGTGTGTCAGTGTTCATCTGCTTGCATACGTGCAGCTGTGCAAGTGTCGTACAGAGATTCTACTTGTCTGGGGACGTTAAATCATGATGCTCTACATCTGCTTCGTCCAGGGGAGAGAGAGGCTGCATGGGGCTCACACAATCAAGCATTTTGCAAGGTGACGCCATCCCCCCAAAAGTACAACATCCCAGGGTTTAAGGAGCTAATGCGGATTATATGTGTATTGAAAAGCCTAATAGTACTCTAAATCTCGGGAGGATACTCTTGGGGGGATAGTATTAAAACCCTTAATTGCAGCCCTAGAAACCCTTACTTCCTTCTAAACCCTAAACTTTACGTAAACCCTACAAGCCTCTCATCGTCAACCTTCTAACTCCTATTGTAACCCTGTTGTTAATCCCCTGGCTTCATCTATTACCGCGGAGTGTCTGAAGCTCACAGTTCTTCTTCGGCATCCTAGCAGGCTTCATGCATGTGAGCTTCATAGTCTAAACTCCATAACTGAGGGCTATATATGGGAGTATATTGGGTTTCATTATAGGGCTCATTAAGGGAGTTTAGACTATAGCGCATGTAGTCCTTCTTCCGTACGTGGTGTACCTCCATGTATTAGGTTCTCCCACTTCATGGAAGTGTGATTATTGAACTTTGTCGCGTAATCCCTTCCCCCTGATAGAAAAAATCTCACCAAATCCACCCTCCTGATAGCAGATCTTCCCAATACTGTACCAACATATGGCATGGGAAGAATTTGTTCTTGCGGGGTGGCGGGTCGACGGCCGCAGAGCACTTGGGCCACACAGGGAGCTTCGCAAGGAGAAGAGGCAAGGGCTCACTGCGATGCAGAGGGAGCGCATAGACCTGCTCGAGAAACACGAGGAGGTGGCGGACTCTGGGATGAAGGGGGCCGATGAGGAGCGGCACCAAGTTCTGAAGGCCAGCAGAAAGATGCATGAGCAACAGCAGGTAGAGAAACTCCGCAAGGAACAGGACCGGATTGGAAGCCATCAGGTCTGTGGAACAGAGCCAGCGTATCCGGCAGATGGACGAGTACATACATATTATACTATAGTAGTTTCCATTTTCTTTTCCATTATCCCAATATAATCCCTATATATCCCCTATATAACCATATTATACTATAGCATAGAGGAGCTGAAGACTTACTTTGGCAAACAGCTCGCGGACTCACGGAAGGGGTTTAATTTTCCTGCTGCGTCTGGCTTGTTGATAATTAAGAGACTAAATGGAGTAATGTAGGGTATTATTATGATTTGGAAATCCTGCTGATTACTCCGTACTCTGTACCCACATTATCGTAACTCAAGTTCCGAATAGCAGCAAACCAGTATCAATGGTTTCTCCACACCTTGCCTGCAATCTGCCTGCAATCACGCGAATAGATGTTGTTAGCTGGGATGTACGGTATGGATATTAAAGAATATGGGCGTCAGCAGTCCAGCACTTGCACGGTAAAGAGTTGTATGCGGCGTCATCATTGCAATATCCGCATTGGATATTACTGCTGAAACGCACAACATTCAGCACATAATTGGGCTACAGGGGGGAGAAGGGATTGAATTAGGTATGCTGGCTTGTTTGCATCTAGCCTGAAGAAAGATGTCCTTAGCTAGGACGGGTCACAGGAGTGGTGGATGCTGTGGCTTGGGACTAAGTTCACATCATATCCCACCCTCTTGTTTGCCTTGGTAACCCAAACCCTCAAACACCAAGCCCTAAAAACCACATGCCCCTCAAGCCATAACGCTTACAACCATATGTCCTCTCAACCCTTCAACCCTCAAGCCTAAAAGCCTCAAACATTCAAACCCTTGAAGCCAGAAAGCCCTAAGCACTGAAAGCCAGACAGATAGATAGATATATGGTACTTTCCCAAAATAGGGGGACCCCAATGTAGATCCCGATATACTATAGTCATCTATAGTCCTTATTATGGGGAGCGCTAAAATGGTACCCCTAATTTTCCGAAAGACCCATATATTAGATCACCAAGGGGTACCTTTTTGGGGGTCCCCAGCATAAGGACTATAGTATCTTGGGATCTATATTGGGGTCCCCTGATTTTGGGAAACTACCATCTATTAGATCACCAAAAAAAACACCAGTTTTCCATGCCATGTTCTGTCCAACCATCCCGAGCCTACTGGTGCTTAGCGGGGAGTGGGGGAGTGAATATAGGAATCATTATACGGGTGTATATATGGGGGACTCTATAGGGATTATTATATATATGGGGGACTTTATAGGAATTGTTTTATATAGATGGGGATTCTATAGGGATTATTATAGGGATGCACCCCCCCAAGCCTAAACCCTAAACCTTACATCCTACACCCTAGACCCTATCATAGGGATCCACTCCCCGACTCTCCCTCAAGCATCCGTCAGTGAGGTTCAGCACCTCGGATGACACGACCAAGAAGTCCTACGAGGCAGGCGTTAGTCAGCGATATTGTCCTCCATGTACCCTTTCATGGGGACTATAGGGTCCCTACTTGTGAAGCCCACCCTAAACCGCAGAGCGCCTACTTGTGAGGGTGATGGCAGATGGGGGGTCGTGGAGGATACCCTGCACTTAGGGCTCAGGGTCTATCAGTGGGGTCTTGAGCCCAACAGGAGAGGGACAAGGGTTTAGGGTTTAGGGTTTAGGGTTGTAGATACTTGGGGGCTTCTCTCTAAGCCTCAATATGTAGGTTACAGAGTCATCATGAGGTCTTCCAGGTATATGTAAGATTTTCCTGGAAATGCAGAATGAGCCCGAACCCCCCAGCCCCTGTCTAAGGCAACTCAGAACCCTAGACCGTGAACCCTAACCCCACCCACTATCTTGATACTGGGGCTTAGTAAGTAGGGAGTCAGGGAGCATATTCTTAGGGATTATTCCTTGATTCCTTACCAACAACCAGTGATTTATGTACCCATTGTAAAGGCTCCGTTCGTAAAATCGCCCCGGAACCCTAAACCCTAAACCTGGCAGGAGATCGACAACGCCCAAATTTTAGGAAAACCCCAAATCCCAAACCATCCCAAACCCTAAGCCTTAAACTTCTGGCAGGAGATCGACAACGCGCCGGAGGAGCGTGCCCGCGGTATCACCATCAACGCCTCTCACATCGAGTACGAGACCGAGACCAGGCCGTTTGTGTTTTTTGTTGTTGGCAGGCTGGGTAGGCCCCTGGGATATGTAATATTTTCCCTAATGGCTTTAATAAGGGACCCTATATACTAATATTTTTCAAAGGGTTTCAGGGGCCAACCCAGCAGGGTTTAGAGTTACTGTAGTCTCCATAGGAATTACTTTTTGAGACCGAGACCAGGACACAGGAGTTTCCTGGTAGGGTTGTTCAAGGGTTTAGAGTTTAGGGTTTTAGAGTTTAGGGTTTAGGGTTTAGGGTTGTTCAAGGCTTGGCATTTATGTACCGGTTCTTAGTAGGGAACATGTAAATAGAACCGCTGTATAATCATGTTTTCCCTTATTCCCTACTCAGAACCAGTAAATGTAGGGTTCAGGGTTGGGGGCTTGGGCTTTTTTTTTTCTGATTTGTATAGGACCGCAGATCGCAGCCTCCTAGCAGTTCTGCGAAGGTGTGGTCCAGGGCCTCAAGCGATGACCTCTAAACCCTAAATCCTAAACCCTGAACCCTAAATCCAAAACCCTCAACCCTAAATCCTAAACTCTGAACCCTGAATCCTAAACCCTCAACCCTAAATCCTAAACTCTGAACCCTGAATCCTAAACCCTCAACCCTAAATCCAAAACCATCCTTGC
>CAJNIZ010003533.1:1085-23410 GCA_905231905.1 Symbiodinium pilosum | reverse complement strand
CTCCTCAAGGAGGTGTATAGGTTTACATGGGGGTTTCCCAAAATTAGGGGTACCTTTTTGGGGGTCCCTATAATAAGGACTATAGTATATTGGGGTCTATATTGGGGTACCCCTTATTTTGGGAAAATACCGATTAAAGTGATATCTATGCAGCCCCCTTTACAGACAGTGGTGTTTGCAGGCACGCTTGTTAGGTAGCTTACTAATTGCTTTCATGGGCTGCGTAATCGTAAGCGTTGAACATAAAAGCACAATGCAGCTGGTGCTCAAGGGAGAGTGCGGGAGCGGAGCCCCCAAAATCGGCCCCATACATATCCCTACAATATTTCACTTTATGTAATAGCCCCAACGCAGCAACAGTAAGTTGAGTGGAAGGAATGTTAACCTCCACGACTGTCTGTTGTCCTATAATTACCTGAAGAAGAGCCTCTTCAGCACTACAAGAACCTCTAGAACCTCCCCCAAATCTAAGCCACTAAAACCTAATAGACCCTACCTGTTTCCTGTGCATGGAGACTATCCAGAATGAGAGCTTTACAACCCTAAACCCGAGACCCTAGAGCCTAAACGGTTTCCGTACATTGGAAACGAGATGTTCTCCGCAATGCTGACCCAGCTGCTACCCTCGCCCGCACTAACATGGAACCGGAGAAGGGACAATATATGTATATATATATATATATAGAGAGAGAGAGAGAGGCAATTCCACTCATACATTGTTTGGGGTTTAAAGTTTAGTTCATCTGCATATATACACATTCACCACTGTCCTTTTCAAGGGGCTCTGTTTGGGCCTCCGTTTGAATTAAGCTCGTGAACGGCACGCTGTAACTCCTAATCCCTATAAGCCCTTGACACTGCACTCTAAATCCCATACACAAAAAAAACTGAACAACCATAAGATGTAAAATGCTGGCCTGGGATCACAAGAGAAAAAGGCCATCATTCTACACACTTCAGGGCTCCAGGCACACACGCATTTATCTACTGGCATTTGCAGTGAACCCCACAGATCCTGAACTCGAAGCGCAGCTGGCAGGTCTTGGACCACCTTTCAGGGGGCTTACAAAGCGGGATGAGGTAGGTGGGTTTAGGTTGTATTACCATTACTTGGGGTTTGGTGGGGGGTCATTTTGGGCCTTAAATTCTAATCTTAAGATTAAGGCATGGTAAGTTGTACATGGGCTTGGGGGTTTAGGGTTTGAGGATCCCTTGGGTAGACTCCATGCTGGTGGCGCTTACTTGCTATGCCCCACCTCCCTAAACCCTAAACCCTATAAGCCCTAAACCCTAAACCTTGCTACCCTAAACCCTATAAGCCCTAAACCCTAAGCCTTGCTATCCTAAACCCTAAATCTTGCTATGCCCCACCTTCCTTTAAGTTACCTTTTTGAGCCCCCTGAACCTCGGGAGCCTTGGCCGAGACGAGCAGTCGCTCACCTGTGGAGAATGTCCAAGTACTTTGTAGATCGGTTTGGGGTTTAGGATTTAGGGTTTGTGGGATTCAGGATTTTGGGGTTACCAGGGCTATCAGGATAGAAGGTTTAGGGCCGAACCCTAAACCGCTTAAGGTATAGCAGCCCCAATGTAAACCCTGGAAAAGGCGTCACCGCACTCAGCACCAGAGTAAGGATTGAGGGGTAGGGGTACTACTTGAGCCATGGCGTAGCTTTTGGAGATTTCGGAAGCCGGAAGAGCAGCACCCTATCTGCCCAAGCCCGTCGCTATCCCAGACCAAGCCAAGCCTCGAACTCTGTATAAGGTTTAGGGTTTAGGGTTAAGGGTCTAGGGTTCTCTACTTTTCATGAGCGCCAGCAACCTTGACCCTAAACCCTGAGAACCCCACACGCACAAGTCATGAACTTAATGAGCTTGAGCCCTGAGCAGGCAGCCCTGAACTCTCAACCCTTGAACGTAACACCAATTAAGTTACATCAATATGTGTAAAATAGGTCTTAGGGTCAGGGCTGAAGGCCTCAACTCCTAAGGGTAATGGAGAATCAAATGGAAAAGCAAATCGACAACGAAATGGAGCCCACGATGCAGGCCCTATGTGATATGGTGCTGTATAGGAATCTTTTCCTCCTATAATGGAGAAGGGAAGGGAAAGGGAACCGGAAGATGACGTGGACACTACTGTGTATACGTCTATCTACATATACATTTATATATACATGTATAGAACAGGTTATATTGGGGTACCCTAAAACGTGAACACATTATAGTCTAGCAATGAGGAGGCAATGCTGATGTGTTTTCAAGAAATTCTCAAACCCGAAGTCTTGGCTTGACTCCCTAAATCGAAGATCAGCGGGGGGTTAGACGTGGTTTAGGGTCTAGGGTTTAGGGTCTATAGGGAGGGGTTTACCGGTTAAGGGGTTATGGAGGGTTTAGAATTTAAATACCAGGCTCTAGGGGAGCAGTAATTCAAATTATGACGGCACGTATGGCTGGCCGTGGACTGCCAACTTAAACCCAACATCCCAATTCTTGGCGGCTTATGGGTAAATCCTACTCAAGTCTTGTTTGTCAAAACCCTAGATCCTAAACCCTATCCAAATCATAACCAGTCACAGGGCGTGGGGATTATCTACTTGGGGTATAATTACTGCTTCAATAAGTTAGAATTACTGTGAACCTCCAAGTATTCTTCGTGTGCCTTTGCTGACAGCGCTGGTCTCCGAGGAGTCAGCTGCAGCTGCAAGCATGGCTAAGAGGCTCCGAACGTCTTCACGTCTTCAAGCGACTTGCTCGTTACAGGAGTTATTTGCATCTAGGCGAGTTGCTCAGAGACTCCGGTCTTTGGATCGTTCATGGGAACTTGCAGATTTTGGGTACCTTGACCTCCCAAATACCCAAAATAATTGCCTTCAACCCTAACATACTGGGTATACAGGCTGGAATTAGCATATTTGGGAGGTCTAGGTAGGGCTGAGGAGTTACAGCCCGGTTTGCTTGGCTTTCGGGTTGCGGGTTGCAAGCTTGCGCCTCAAACAAAAATATGCAGTCTCGTCTACTTGATGCTTAGTGAGGAATGAGGCAACGGATGCCTCTAGCAGTCCTTATCCATAGCCCCAAAAAAAAGCCCCACCCCTACGTAGTACATATTCTGAATGTATCATCCTATATCATCATGGGAATATCTAGCATTGGGGTGGTGGAGGTTTTATAATGTTTGCTGGCATAAAAAATCCCAAACCCTCAACCCTCATCCGGAAGTCTTTGTAGGGTCCTGGCCCTCTTGGGATCTAATTTCGGGTTGGCTCCGGAGCTGTTTTGCTCTTGAGCCGAAAAAGAGCTGCCAACTTGGATCCCTAAAGGTCCATGTACTCAATAATTAGGTACTTGGATTTTGGGTAATAGTAATTCTAGCACAGGTTTTAGGAAAGTATATGGTTATTGGTTACTTGGACCCTTAGGGGATGTCTTCAAAAGTAAAAAACCTGAACGGTTGAACGTATATCATGATCATCTACTCCCCAAAACACTATTATGAGAACCTCCAAGTATATAACTACTGTACACTGGACTGGACCGGTAGGGATGTATACATATATATGTATATGTATCCCCAAGGGTCCAAGTACCTAATAATCATACACTTACCCAAAACCTGTACTATAATTACTATTACCCAAAACCCAAGTACCTAATTATTGGGTACATGGACCCTTAGGGTATGTATATATGCATATTTGGGTAAACTCGCCTCCCCACAACAAAAGACCCTAATCTTCGCCATGTGATGATTACAAGGTCATAAATTGGGGGTGTGATTGTGGAATTCCTATCAAAAATGATTGTCGCTTGACCCCTGAACCCCAAGCAGCAACCGCCCACAAACAAGCATGGATTCCACATAGGCCTGCCAGGCTTCAAAGGATTGAAGATATTCTTTGCAGGGGCCCATCTTGTCGTTCCATGGTAGCTTGGGGGAGCACGACCCGTTCCAGCCAGTCTTGTCATTTCTCGAAACTTAAACCTACTGGATTCCCTCCAAACAAAAAACTAGAGGGAGATGCACACTTTTGAGCAAATCGTACACAGGGGGGCATGATCCTTGTTGCGGGAGGTTCGGGAGTCCTTCAAACAAGCAAGCCACAAATCCTAAAGGTCCAAGGACCGAAATAATAGGGTTCTAGTGCCAAAATAACATTGAATTATTGTATTTGGGTCCCCTGAAACCCTGTTATTTGGGTCCTTGCACCCTTACATTAAGGCACAACTCTCGACTACTTTCGAGCCCACAAAGGCGCCCCAAGCCCTATAACCCCAGTATGAAATCTAAACCTGACATGAGCCATAGTCTAAACTCCCAATACCCCCCAAAATAATAATCTGTATAGTAGTCCCTTTTTATAATCCCCTATATAACTATATAACCGCCTTCACGGATTTTTGACTACAGCTCACATATCCCTGTAGATCTGCTACATACCCTCCCGTGACCTCTGTAAAGGGACCTGCTTAACTCATGGCATAGCTCTGTCTGTAGGCCCAAGAGTCCTGACAAAGAGTTGAGCAGATCTGTTACCACACTCCCCCAGCCCTTGGTCGCCAATGAGAGATACACTTTGGGAACTAGCAATCCCCTCCCCTAATATTCGGGCGGGTTGGGGGGTTTAATACTAAGGGGAGGGGTTTCTAGGGGATTGTACCTACATGGATCCACTTCCTCTTTCCCATTCATCTTTGGCTGTGAGCACTAGGTAGTACCCTACGCACTAAAGTTTCGAAGATTGTAAGCCCTGAGCCCTTAAACCGAAAAACCCTGAACCCTATACCCTACCTCGACCCTCCAACGTAGTTCTTTTTTTGAGGTTTGGTATGGCTTTTGGGAGAGGATTCTCATCGGGACCCCTAAAAAGGTACCACATCGTCCTAGGGCCCGGCAGAGATTTCCGCACAGCTGCCCCTGACTTCCCTCCGTGTCCGTGAGGGCCACACCTGCGCAATTTAAAGTCTTGACATTTAGACGAAGCGAGTGGGCCGAAAATGGTTGCATGAACCAAGACAGTGTACACTCATAAGCCTTCAAATAGCCCAATAGAGCTGCTGTTCTCGTAGAACTTGGGGACCAAACTAGGCCTGGTTATTGATGTGGAGCCTCAGGATACCTCATATGACATAGGGGAAATAGCTTGCATCACGCTGCTGACCGGTATGTCATCTCAGCTGTATCCGTTGCTTCGCGTGTAGCACGTTCCCACGGGAATCAAAAGCCATTGCAACAAGAAACCCCAAGGGCAGAAGGACCAGAGGTTGTATATTGTCGGAATAGGTGTGTGGCATGTATCACTGTAGTCTGCGAGACATATGTATGCATTATGTAGGGACAGAACCAAGCAGCTTCATCAGATTCAAATCTAAGCTTATGCTTCACTGACCTCGGTCGATCATGTTAAACTCCACTGTCCCTCTTACTCAGTACCGGGACCCCAAAAGTATGTAAAATAATGGTCTTTATGGCTGTTGTTATTGGCTTAGGGCAATAATTTTACATACTTCTGGGGTTAAGGTACGGCCCACCGGTACTTGACCATGAACTTCCGAGGTTTGGAGCTGTGCTAAACTCCAGGGCTCCAAATAGCCCAATGCAGGTATTGTTTATAGACTTTGGGGCCCAAAGGCGGTATTGTCTGTCTGTAGACTTAGATTCCGGGGAAACCCTTAACCCTAAACCCTGAATTAGAAACCCCAAATCTTAAACCCTAAGCCCTAAACCATGAACCCTGAACCCTAAACCGTGCGGCCTACCAGCAAGCTGAAGGGGTGGCGGCTACACTGCCGCCTGGCAGCACTGCAGCTACTTGGACGGGCATTGAACAATTACAACCTACTCTACTTGTCCAAGTTTAAGCCCCCTAAGGCTGTACTTTGAATTTAGGTATGGGTATCAGAAGCTTTGGAGTATCAAAGGATTTCCTAATATCCTGGACAAAGGGGTTGCATGGGGCTTTTTGGGGTTCTTTCAAGATGCAAGCCAGGGCGAGGATCTTTCGCGAGGAATTCGGCAAAATTCGGCAATACGTCCCTCTTTTGGGATTATAACAGCATACGGGTCCATATTGGGATCCCCTGTGTATCCCTAAGGGTCCAAGGACCGAAATAAAAGGGTGTTAAAGCCCAAATACCATCAATACTATAGAATTTGGGCCCTAAAACCCTATTAGTTGGGTCCTTGGACCCTTATCATGCAGGGGTCTTGGCCTTAAACTTTCAGGGTCAGGGACTCCTTGCCTAAACCCTCAACCCCAAACCCTGAAGTAGTTCACGTACCTGAGTACCTCACAAGTCTCCGGGTCCAAGTACGTCAATATACTGCGCTTAGGCCATGAAGTGTCTGTTGGTCAAAAAGCATGTGCTTTTGAAATGCTGGGACCCTCAGGGCAAATTGAAACTGCACTGGCAAACCCTAAACCCATAAACCGCAAACCCTCATCGCTAAACCCCAAACCCTAAACCCCTTAACCTTATGACAGCAGGATTCGCATACATGTCTGACTGTCAGACCGCCATCTTATGCCTATAATACCCTAAGAAGGACCAATGCATTGGAGACCCCTTCCTATTCCAGCATCAATCCAGAGAACCAGCTGTTTGCGTGTAGGAGGACCCCGAACCCACTGATGGACATCCCCAGTGCAAAATCAACCAAGCAAGAGAAGCTCTCAAATTCCATCTGAAAAAGACTACCCAAATAAGAAAATGGTAACCACATGTTAAAATGTTGTTGAAGCCGCTCAACCACAAAAAAACATATCGCTAAAGTCCTATGATAGCTGTAGGGTACGGATTTGAAGTGCCGGGGTTATCCTAAACCCTAAGCCTGCCTAAGTCCTCTACTTGAAAACCACTGCCAGCAAGACGTGCTACATCCGTCCGTGTGCCATAGGAGGTCGCTCAATGCCAGCCTTAGTGCTGAGCTTTGGGTGGCTCTACGCTTTTCTCTACTAAGGGCGCCAATAAGGGGTCTGCGGGGATATTGTAGGGATGATATAGCGGTGTTTATATGAAAGATTTAGGGTGCTTCTGGTTTAGGATGTAGTGTAGGGTTCAGTGTCAGGGTTAAGGTGTAGATTTAGACGATTTAGATGTTCTAAGGCCTAAACCCAAAACCCTAAACGTGGTTCAGGGACCAGTGACTAGAGCCTGGACAGAACTACCAGAAGCTTTTGCGCGTCTTGATGCGCGCCCCCTTCTCCCATCCCGTAAAAGGCCCTAAAATGACGGGTGCCGTGTAACAAAAGCGACCATTCAGCTTCAAAGTTGGCTTGGGGGAGCATACCACTATGGGCTATTAGACCCTTAAATTCCCGCGATTAGGACCCTGGGAGCATATCACCCTGCGTTAGGTGGTGCAGCAAGATTTCCTCCATCAAGAACGCAGAACTCCTACATCCTCTTTATCAAGGGCCGCGAAACCCTAAAGCCTACAGCCTAAATAGTAGCTTCCATTTTCTTTTCCATTCTCCTCATATACCCCCCTTACATCCCCCATATAACCCCTAAACCCTATATGACCTAAGTGTTTGACGGCCTCCCCCCCACCCAAACCCTCTATGACCAAACTGTTTGACCCCCCCCCCTCCCCCCCAAATGGCTGAATGGCTGCTTCACTCCTGGCAAAAGTCGCTGAGTCGATTGCCGAGATCCCCAGGACTTGGCCTGACAGTTGCGGTTTATTACCATTACTTAGGGTTTAGGGGTTTATGGTTTGGGTCTTGGGGTTTAGGAATAAAAGGCAGGATGAGGTAGGTGGGTTTAGGGCTTGTTGTAACTACTCGGGGTTTGGGGCGCATGTTTGGTTTTGATTTTTGTTGCTAAGACTTTTTTTGGAGGTTTTAGGGTCAAGGGTTAAGGGCGGTTTATGTTGAGTAGGGCCCACCAAACAGAAACAACTATGCGAATGCTACCCCTGTGCGGGCACAGGAACCCTAAACCCTAAAACCCCGGACCCTAAACCCTAAAACCCTAAACTGAACAGCTTGGTATGTTGTAAACCGCCTTGGGATTTCGTGCTGAGACCTACAGCAGCTTGGGGAAAGTAGAGGCCCCCTAAATCCCTATATGGGAGTTTCCCAAAAGTAGGGGTTCCATTTTGGAAGTCCCCATACAAAGGATCATCGTATTTTGGGGTCTATAGTGGGGTCCCCCTATTTTGGGAAACTACCATATGGACTCCAATAGCCCAATCTACTCTTTATGGACTTCGGGGTCGAAGGTAGGTATCAGCTATAGATTAAGATCCCCAGGGTCAGGCTTGCCGTAGCTTGGGCAGCGCGGGGACAACTGTTTTTGAAACTACACATCAGGGTGCTGCGAGCCTTTGCAGCTGTTCTACCCCTGCATCTCCCTGCTAGAATCTTACAGTACACTAGAACCGCAAGCAGACCATCTATTTACTTGACACTAAACACAGACCCAGAGCAATCATGAAGACGTTCTTCTGTGGAAGCATGTCTTAGAGCTGGATTCTACTTCTTAAGGCGCATGCGCTCGTGCCGTCAGCATTGCATGGACGCCTTCTCTTCTGCCAAGGAGGGATCCGGGAAGCGAAGAGCGACCTCATCAGCTTCACAAATGACCACCGACCAGTTCTACTGCTTTGATTCTGTTGATGCTACTGCTGCTGCTGCTGCTGTCACTCTGCTATTGTGGCTATAAATCCAGGCTTTGAGCTACAATGACTACTGCGCTGCTACTAGAACAGGGTCCACTACAACTGTGAAAGATTTCGGGTATGTCTCACTTCTCTCTTTTCAGTTTCAGCCTCTTGGCTGCCCAGAGTTCTGCTTTCCGAAAGGTTTCTACTGCAGGAACTGCTCTGCGCGCTGCAAACAACATGAAATCTAGAAGCCTGAATGACTACAAATGTCATTGTGAGGTCTGATCTAGATACCCTAGATACACCAACTATACAAGGCATCTGCCATCTGCAATGCTTAGAGTCCCAAATTGCACGGAGCCAGCCATGAACTGAACATGTGGCTTGGTCCTGCCCCCACCCATTAACAGTCTATAATAGGGCTCATATGACGGGCTATATGTGTATATATATATATGATATGAATATTATCCAGCTGTTAATGAGTGGTGGCAGTACCCAGCATGTGGCACATGCTGCAAGGGCTTGAAGAAAGGGAATAAGGCTTTGGCTTCGGGATGAAGTATACTAGGCAAGTCTCAAGATTGGGGATATGTCTGAGTCTGGAAATTATTTTGGGCTTTTACGTTGCCTGTTCCATGCAGAAGATCACGCCTACATTCCTGAAATCAAGTTGCAGCCTCAAAGCAGGCGTGCTGAACCACAAGCTGAATATCCGCCGATGGGACTGCGAAGCACTGAAACGAAGGGCGCCTACGAGGGTCCATTAGCTGTTGGTAAAGTGCTATTCAAGCTTTTAGGGTTTTCTCCCTTCACCAGCCCATGGAAGGTCGCCTACCCTGTTCCACAAAAGGCTTTTCGAATACTAAAGGCTCTTAGCTGTCATTTCCCAAACTATAACCCTAAACCCTACCTGGATCCTGGATGGGGCTCAATCCTACTTTTTTTGCATGGTATATCCCGAATAAGTGGTAGGACGTCCAGGGTCCAGGCAAGCCCTACACCCTGAACCCTGAACCAAGCTCATCATCCCTGCAGAATTACGTGATATAAAGCCATTTAAAAACCCTTATTAGCTCCATAAAAACCCTGGGGTGTACCTTTGGGGGGGGATACTCTTGCAGCCCTTAGGAATCCCGCCCAAAAGGCTTTTTGAGCCTCCGGCCTGGTAGTTAGTCGGAGCTAGGTAGATAACACGGCCATCAATCCTGTTACTGTGGACGCTGTTCCATAGAAGCCCCTAAGCTGAAATCCGATCTTGTATGGGGCCAAAACGATTGTCAACATCATGCTGAAATCAGTTCGAGGTACCCCATCCCATTACTTAACATTCCAGGACCCAAGGACCATAACATTGCAAATGATCCTTATAAACCCATATACGGATCCAGTTGCTATTTCATTGTCAATTCGATTCTGCAATAAGACGTCCTTAAGGGGCGCGGTTCAAAGGGAAAAGGTAAGGTAGCAATGTAGCAATCCCCAGTACCAAATCCTCACCAAACCCCAAATACCCAACCCCCCTTGGACCCACGCTATTTCAGGGACGGGGTAACTCCGTTATGACTACATACACCGATATACCCCATGTAAACCCTGGCAATTCCCCTGTGCAGAGATGCCAGCTCCTGAAACCAATCCCCTCCCTCGACTATCACAAAACTCCCATCCCGTCATATCTAATATTCCCATCGTGGCATGATATGCTAAATGATATATCTCACATTTTGGGCTGGAACTTAGCTAAACTTTAAAACCTAAGCCCTAAATCGTAGATGAATTCTTTGATATTCACCCCGCTTGGAATCCCTTTCCCGCCTGCGCTGGCAGCTGCCGTCCCTTTAGCAGGGCTGACAGCGACCGGCAGCCAAACATCTGTGCCTTGCACCGAAAGTCTAGTCTAGGCTCAGCGTTTTCGGAATGGGGCTCAAGAGATTGGGGTTTAGGGCTTGGGCATAAGGGCTTTACACCTTAGTAATATGGGAGCTTGCCTGCATTCCTGGCGGCGCCTATAATGTCGGGAGCTTAGATACCGTTGTAAGTCTTCTACCAGAAACGATAGATGTCATAGGGCTTCGAGATGTTGTTTTCTCTTTGATGGCACTCTCGTCCATATCTCAATGGTCGGAACTACAGCTTGGTTTTTTTTTGTGTAGGTTCTTGGCTTAGCACATTTGGGGTTTCGGGCTTTTAGGTTACCTACCGCAATGGTATTGGACCCATACTTATCAAAACAAGCGTGCTCGCGTTGGCACCCGCGAGCTCTAGTTCAAGGTTCAGCGCCTGGCATTTTGGGATTTGTGTGGCCGCACAATCAACTCCGCCTTTCCCCTGCAGAGTACCCAGCAGTCTAAAGCCTGATCCCTTGGCCGGTGAGCTCCTGAAACCCTAAGCCTTCACCCAATACCTTTAAAAGCCTTATGGTACTTTACAAAAGTACGCGGAACCCATGTAGACCCAACACAATCCCTATTTCAGGCACCCCTATGAGCCCCCAACCCTAAACCCTAAACCCCAGACACTAAACCCTAAATCCTAAACCCTGAACCCTAAACCTAAACCCCAAACCCCAAACCCTAAACCCCTATGGGCCCCTAGGACAACTTTGGAGCTGAGGCCAGGTCTGCCATTGCCCCAACACGGCTTGACCTTGGAGCCAGCCATAGGCTGACATCCAAGGGTGCCCGGGTTGTCATCCCCTCCCCTTTAGGCTTTAGGGTTTAGGGCTTAGGGTTCAGGCTTTAAGGTTTAGGGTTTAGGCTTTGGGGTTTAGGGTTTAGGCTTTGGGGTTTAGACTTTGGGGTTTAGGGTTTCGGTTTTCGGGTGTAGGCTTTGAGGTTTAGGCTTTAGGGTTTAAGGTCTAGGTTTTAGGGCTTCGATTGTAGGGTCTGGACTTGGGCTTCGGGAATCGTAATGTCAGTACAAGGTTTGGGCAAGCCTATGATTGCTAGGTACTTAGACCTTAGCGTAATAATCGCAACCCTCTCAAATACCCAAATTATGATTCTAACTACTATTGTTGTCTGTTATTGACTTTTACTATTGTTATTCCGCCCAATATATAATAGCACTGATTTTGGGGTAGTCCATACCGTTTTGGTTTGTGAACTGTGAAAAGCTTCATGTGACCATTCCGGATACGACGTCCGACAGAGCTCTTACAGCCTACGAAGTGTTAATATAAATCATCTGGAACTGTGCCCCTTAGACTCAAGGGTTTCCCCAAATTACGGGTTCTTTTTTGGGCTCCCCACTATAAGGATTACAATGTCTTGGTTCTATGTTGGGATGTAGCTTTAATATGCTTCGGATTGTCGGCACCGCGGCCTGTCCTCCCACTGTTGGTGGAGAAAATCGTACATCCACTTTCTGGGTTGCTGTTAAGGAACTTAAATTAAGTTACCATGATGGGTATATATAGTAAATTAATAGGGTTTCCCCAATATACTAACTTAATTTAAGTTCCTTAACAGCAACCCAGCTTTAGGTGCCCTGACTCCATGGAAATGCATAAGCTGGGCAGCTGAAATGAGACACCACCAAGATTGTGTACATCCCCCAGAGAGGGTTGGTAGGAGCCCAGGCCTGCAGAGAGGGTTTAGGGCTTCTGCTGCTACTTTTCTGGAAAGTCTTGTGCCACTTTGAAGTCTTCTGCACCCTCTACCTCAGACACAAACTGGGAAATCCAGAGCCTTGCAGGATTTCCTCCATCCGTGCCTCATGCGGTAGGTTGGCGAACATGTGATCCCTTGTTGGGTCGCACTACAATTAATACGACCCCCAATACTTGGGATACGCGAAAAGGCTTAGAATTTGGAAAACCCCTCAGACAGGACGCTAAGCCCTAAACCTCTAAAACCCAATGCCTGTATAGCTCGAAGATCGCAGGGCCCCGTGCCAAAGGCCTTCTTGAACGCTCAAGGGACTTCGTAAGTAGCCCAGGCTTTTAAGTCTATAAATATTACCTGCACTGGGCCCTAAAGCCTATACAAGTAGCACCTATTAGGGACCTTAGGGTAGGTAGAAGGCACTCAGGGGTTCGCTTGCTTATACTGCCCTCCAGAACCTACTTACTGTAGTTCCCTGGGCTTCTCCAAGTAGAGTACCCGAAAATCCATGCCACCCTAAACCCTAAACCCTAAACCCTAAACCCTTGGCAAGGATACCAAGCCTAAGTGATTGCCAGACCATGCGGATCCAAAACCTTTTGTGTCACAGGGCCCCCCACCTAGCCCCCGTTACATACCCCTTGTGGCAGGCTGATATTACATACCTTTCTCGTGAAAGCTTCGTATATACAAAGATGCTCCGCAGATGAGCTTTGTCGCAGAGAGGTTTGTCGCAAGCCGAGCAATCCTGTTACCAGCCTATGTCGCGGAATGGCCGCCCAAGCCTGTTACAAAGGCAATGTTTTTGATTCGGGGCCATTAAGCCACGGAGCCCTCGACCCCTAAAACCCCAAACCCTACATAGACCTTACATCCTGAATCCCTGAACCCGTAAACTCGATCCTAGGCCCAACATGGACCCTGAACTGTAAACCTTGCAACCTGTTGCTAAAAACAGAAACCCTACACCCTAAACCATGAAACCTAAACCCTGAACCTTGAACCCTAAACACCCTAAACTCTCAACCCTAAATGAGCCATGGTCTAAACCCCTAGTATCCCTTGACCTCCTCTAAGGAGTTAAGACTATAGCTCAAATCCTGAATCAGGCTTCTACCCTAAACCCTAAACCCTGAAACCTATAAACCCTAAACCCTGGACGCTAAATACCCCAAACATCCTAAACACCCTGAACCCCAAACCCTGAATCAGGCTTCGGGCGGATGAAGCAGGAGCTCCCGGAATTGCGGGCGATGAGGCGTTTTGCCCTGCAGCTTGTAGGCCGACTCGAAACCTACATGGGTGGTTGTCAAAATATTCTGGTCCCTTTTTGGGTACCCTGAATATTAGGCGTCGTTGTATTGTAGGGATCCAAAAAGGAACCATGATTCTGACAGCCACCCACATGTAGGTTTAGGGCTTGCATGGGGTCTACGGATCAGGATTTGGGGTTGAGGGTTTAGGGTTTACGGTTTGTCGTTTAAGATTTAGGGTTGAGTGTTTGCGATTTAGGGTTGAGGGCTTAGGGTTTAGGATTTAAGGTTGAGGGCTTTGGGTTTAGGGTTTGGGGCTTACTGTAGAGCTTGAGGTTTGGGGCGTATAGGATTTTTTAATGTGTGGGGTCTAGGGTTTAGGTGTTGGGCTTGGGTTTACGGTTGAGGGCCCGCTAAACCCTAAACGCGGGTTTAAGGCTTAATGTTTGGGGTGTATGGGGCTTTTAATCTAGGATGTCGGGTTTAGGGCTTTGGATTTAGGGCTTGAGTTTGGGGTGCATAGGGCGTTCAGTCCAGGGTTTGGGTTTATAGGATTTTGGGTTTTGGGTCTTGGGCTTAGGGCGGAGAGGTGCCAGGATTGAAGATTCTTGGATCTGGATCTACAGGGCCCTGGGCTTTCGTGCTGCAACTGGGTGCAGACTATAGTCAATAGTCCCCCTTAAGTAGATAGAAGGTGGCTTTGGGTATATTGTAATAAGATCCCCACGTACCCCATATTCTGTCTACTTAAGGGGGGCTATAGGTAGTGGACAAACATTCTATCGTGGGTTTCGTGGTAGGGGTACAAAGCCGCAGAAGTGAAGGAGCCAAGATGAGGCCTGAACCCTTAACCCGCCACCTTCAACCCTGACACCCATAATCCCTTTTTAGGGTTTAGGGTTTAGGGCCTTCCCTTGATAAGATCCCCCCCACCCCCGCCGTATGCAAGGAGGTAGATATTTCCTTCCATGGGGATAGGGAAGGTTGTTCTTATGCAGGGATTACCCGGACCACAGAAGGTAATATGATAGCACAAAAACCCTTAAAACTCAGGCCAAAAGGCAATCATTCTACATACTCTTGGGGTTCAGGTAAGCCCCAAAGGCACTGCTGAGAAGGTTGCTGCTCTTCCCACTACGGGCTATTAGACCTTAAGGGTACCATGACCTACCCTTAATAGGGTCCTAATAGGGAATTTTAGGGTCTTATAGCCCATAGTGGTCCTGGCCTGAGTTGCTTACGTCGCCGCCCGCAATCATGCCACCATGACCTCTGTTGCACAGGAAATGGGCCCCAAACCCTAAACCCTAATTTTTTTAGGTCATGCGTATCTTCGCGTCTCAGGCACACTCTGCTGCTGGTGGAAGAATTGATACACCACTCTAAGTCCCAATATTATTTGAAGGAAATCCAGTAGCTTATACCAAACCTGATGAAAGATCTCTATGGACCCTATGAACCGAAGTCCGAAAACCGGGAACCCTAAGGTTCCAAAGACCCAAATATTAGGGCTTGCTCCCAAATGCCATTCAGATTATAGAAAATGGGCCCTAAAGCCCCATTATCTATGTTCTTAAACCCTGATATAGTTCCCATATATCCCTATAATTATATCCCCTATAACCCCTTTAAAGGGACCCGATTATTTGGGTCCTTGGACCCTTAGGGCCTTAGGTAAATTGGGGAACCAAAAGTGCGAGCTGAGCGGTCGGCTCCCAATCTCGGAGTGCACGAGGGCACACGCAGGCTTCCAAAGGAAATCTGGAACGGCCTCTGAAGTTTTTTCTAAGGGTCCAAGGACTCGAATTTCTAAGGTTTCAGGGCTCAAATACTTTAATCTTAATGGTATTTGGGCCCTAAAGCGCTATTGTTTGGGTCCTTGGACCCTTACGGTTTGGGTTTGAGATCCACCCTGAAAATTCCCAAGTACTCGAGCATCATACACTTGCCCAAAACCTGCTACAAGTTCTATCTAGCCAAACCCATTGGGATGTAGAGAATATTCCGGGACATGCGTGGGTATCACGCAGTGGGTGTACCCTGATAGTTTGCCCTAAACCCTAAACCCTAAACCAGGATACATGGGTAAGATGAAGATTCTAAGGCCGCCTCGTACAGATTGTAGAAGGACCTGCTTCAGAAAGTCCAAGATCTACCACAATGCAATCAATTTCTGACCTCTGTTGCAACCACCCCAAACCCTAAATAGTAGTTTCCATTTTCTTTTCCATTATCCCAATATAACCCCTGCTATATAACCCCTATCCTACCCCAAGGGGAACCCTAAAGCCCAAACCCGAACTATCCCGAACTGAACACCAACCTTGAGTGAACCGTTTTCGAGCATCTAAATGCCCAATCGCCTTCTTGACCACGAGAAAGCCTAGGATGTTTGTGGCAGATCTCAGGATCTAAAGCTTTGATCACCCCTTAAGGGTCCAAGTACCCAATAATCATACCAGTATACTTACCCAAAGCATGCACAATAATTACTGTTGCCCAAACACCAAGTACCCCATTATTGGGTACATGGAATTTTAGGGACCGGGTTCTGGCATGTTCTGGCGCAAGATGGCAGGGTAACATGCCACAACTGTGACATAGGCGCTTGGAGGCTCAGGGATGGATAAGTATCCCAAACAAGCTTTGGATTGTGCCTAATTACCCCTAGGGCTCCCAGTTACATGAACAGTAGGCGACTGGGGCTCTGTAACTATAGGGTATATAGACCCAGTTCCCATTGTTTAGATAGCCAGAGCCCTAGGGCAAAAACTACCGATATCTAACAACGCCTGTTACCCTGGAACCCTAAACCCTAAACCAAAGAACATGAGACATGGCTCTGCCTCCGTTTTCCTGTCATTGCGAGAGTGCATAGCTGACCCTTTTGCTGGATAATGCCTGTATTTCCAGAAAAGGGGGGCTGGCATACACTCCGAATTTCTATAGCTCTTACAAAAGAACTCCCAGAGGGTACTTTGGAGACCTCCCTCACCCGAGCGACCGCTTGGTAGAACTCTCCCTTGTCGCAGTGAGTGGAATTCCAAGTCCGTGTAATCATCCCTACATAACCCGCATATCTACCTGGAACGCGGTGCCTTGGTTCTCCCACTCTCCCTCAGGCACCAATAGGCCGTGAACCCCACACCCTAAGCCCCATATCCTATATCCTAAAACAATGGTAGTTTTCCATGTTCTTTCGACTTCCCAGATCCTAAATTTCCCTTGAGAACCAATAACCCTAAGGGTCCGAGGACCCAAATAATGAGGTTTTAAAGCCCAAATACCCTTAATACTATGGTATTTGAGCCCTGAAACCCTATTATTTGGGTCCTTGGACCCATAGGGTAGGTGAAGTAGAGGTGCCATCGCGAGCGAAAGACTGAAGCTCTTCCGCGGAGAGTCGGCTCTTCGATGGCACCGGGGATCCTCTTAGGTGCCAATTTTTCGGGGGATTATAGGATTTAGGGTTCAGGGTTTAAGGGTTAAGGGTTAGGGGAATTATAGGGTTTCAGGGTTTAGGGTTTAAGGGTTAAGGATTTAAGATTTAGGGTGGGGATTATAGGGACCCTTCAGGCTACAATAATAAGGTATAGTCCCCCTTAGGTGGATAGAATATGGCTTTAAGTATATTCTTAATAAGATCCGCATATACCCTATATTCTATCTACTCAAGGGGGACTAGACATAGTAGGTATATAGAGATCCCAGGGTGAAGGGCCAACCTCAAGGATCCTGGACAAAAAGCCAACTGCTAGTTCAATTTGGATGCACTTTCCTTCACGGCCCCACCCAATAATTGGAGGTACCTTGGGTTGTTGGGGGCACAGTAATTTTAGCACAGGTTTGGGGCAAGTATCTGATTATTGGGTACTTGGACCCTTATAGGGTTGAATGAAGTATCAACTGAAAATAGGAGCAGGGGGTAGTCTACCATAATTCTATATAATGAGGGAACAACATGGGTGATCAGTTAGGCTTCTAGAGTAGGATGTAGTTTTGGGGCTTAGGATATTGCGTCTGGGCTTGAGGCTTCAGCGTTTGGGATGGGGTTATGGTTTAGGGATTGGGGTTCGGGGCTCAAACTTTAAGCCTTGTACTTGGAAGATCATGGGACTTAGTAGCTGCTATAAACACTTTTATAATTCCATCTTTGGTGCAATCCGAGCACGGATTAGTTTTGTAGGATGTGGGGAATAGAGTTTACAGGGCTTAGGTTTTAGGGTTCAGGACTTCGCGCTGAGGGCTGAAGGGTCGGAGGCTCGGCCATGGGGGGGACTTAGGGTTTAAGGTCCAGGGTTTAGGGCTCAGGGATAAGGGGACGGGGCTTAGACTAGAACTTGAAAAGCTGAGGGCTTGTGCTCAGGGTGTAATGTTCAGGGCTCGTAAGATATGTTAGGCTTACAGACGGCAACTTTACATGAAAGCGGGAATCATTTCTTCAGTTGTACTTGGGCAGTTCCCAAAACGAGGGTCCCACTTTTGTACCTCTAGATAACATTAGGCACCATGATATAATCTATTACCAACAGGGGCCCATTCCTTTGCGACCAACCCACTTGGCGGATCCGTGTGTTATTAAGGGCTATAATATAATCTATAACCAATAGGGCCCATACTTTTGAGAACAACCCACTTGGCGTATCCGTGTGTTTCTGACATCAGGTCCCATTTATTTCGGCAAGTGTTCGAGAAGGACTCTGCCAAATCTAAAGTTGGGACCCGAGAGTTCCTAAACACCGCGGTAGCCATGTCAACGCGTGTACGAGACTCAAGGGCAGTCTGGGGCGCCTTTTTAGCTGATGCGCGATTTGTCATATCGCTATTATAATGTTATGAAAAACCTCTTAGAAGGAACTTAATGGGCTTTGGCAAGCGAAGATTGAAGAATCATCTCCAACAATGAACGTGTCCAATCAAGGAGAAGCATAAGAAGGCTCGCTTTGGAATAGGAGCGATCACAAATCCAGGGACCCTCCTCTCTTGTTTGGAGTGACCACCCAGTAGCTGCTTCAAGGAAGCTACAGCAAAGCTCTGTGAGTGAAAATGCATTGCAACCCACAACACGAACTTGAAAGACCAACCCGGAGGCATCGACCTTGAACCCAACTTTAGGGTTTAGGGTCTAGGGTTGAGGGCTTAGGGTTCAGGTAATTTGTCTTACCGGTGCTCAAGGAGGAATGGGTCAGGGAATATACGTTCTACATCCCAGGGCACTATAATGCAAGGGCTGCAGCAAGGATCCGCTCCCTCACCCCCTTTCGTCCAAGCGCCAGTAAGCTGAAGCCCGGCCCCTGTACAGAGCCTGTCATCATGTATCCTACGCCCTAAATCCCAAACACTAGCCCTGAACAAAACCCGAAACTACGGTCAACACTAAACATCCTGCACGATCTTTCTACTAGTTCATACTGAACTGTAAGATCTGACAATACTTTTGGTACTTATGGTCAGGCAGGACGTTTTGTATCAACTGTTGCTAGTACTAGTACTTTGCTATAAATATTAGTACTGTTCCTATTAGTACTGCTACAATTACTGTTCTTACTATTACTAGTATAAGTACTACTTTGCCTAATAGTACAAAAGCATCAACATGTATCAACACTGGACCCCAGACTAGGCCTGCGTCTGCGTCTGCAGGCAGGGACCTGTTGGCAGATCAATGGCAGATCAATGTAACTGAGCTTTTATGTTTTGAAAGGCGGCTTAGGGTGTAGGGGTTAGGTTTGTAATCCAAATCCCAGAGGGTCCATGTATCCAATTATTAGGTACTTGGGTTTTGGGTAATAGTAATTATAGTACAGGTTTTGGGTAAATATCTGATTATTCAGTACTTGGACCCTTAGGGTATTTAAAACTAGACGGGACCATAGGCCGCAGGCGATTGCCTAACTGCACCCGGAGTCCTTCCTCCGGAAGTTTAGTGGGGCCAAACTATGGGTGGTTTAGGGTTTAGGGCTTAGGTTAGGATTATTTAGGCGTTTATATACATATATACAAGGTTATAGGGGATTATGTTTCTCAGAAGGGCTGAACTGGCATTTCTCCCGGCCTGAATAAAGATGTGCGGGAAAAGTCAGGAAAACTGTTGTGCCGCAGCTCCTGCACCGTCAGAATTTGGAATTTGCAAAGGGTTAGCCCAATACTTTGGTTGCAGAAGGCTTGGACACGGTTTCCATAATGTAGACCCCTAGTTAATCAACCCCCTCCCCTTAATAGGGATTATAATGGGGACTCCAATATTGGGACCCCGAAAAGGAGGGGGTTTATTAATCACGGGTCTACATTAGGGTTTACCCTAAACGCTAAACTCTAAAGGCTTTTGGGCCGCAATGAATCACAAACAGGCCCCATGAATCACTTGACGTAGGGTCCTGAATGCAAAGCCAGCCTCCTGTTACCAATCCATATTAAACCCAAAGCCCCTGGGTCTAGGGTTTAGGGTTCGGGGTGTCCTTAAAGTACTACTTGCTTTATACCGCTGCTGCCTATCAATCCTTGACTTAAGTCCCCATTTGAGATTACCTTCTTTTCTCTGGCCCGGAAGCATCTTACACATCGCCTCTTGCTGATGCCCAGAACAGTGCCAGGAGCTCGTGTTGTGGGCTGTAAAAGTCAGGGTTTCAGCAGGTCCTTTTGATGGCTCTGACAGCTTCATCATTGCTGGCTCCTGACGTTGCATGGGTACTATAAACAACTTAGGCTGTTGATTTCCTTACTTGTTAGTTCAATACGACGAACCACAACTTATGTTGAACAATGACCCAAACTGATGACGTACAGAACCCCATCAACAAAAATCCAAGTGCGGCCGGAGTGTGTAGGGGATTCCCTGACGTAGGGCCAAACGGGTGTTGAGCTTGTGTCTTGCGTGAAACTACCCATTGAAACCTACACCCTGAACCCCCAAAACCAGCGTTGAAAGCCATTAGCACTAAGCCCTCAATCCCAAAGCTTTAGTCCAAAACCTTAAATCAAAAGCCTTCACACTCCAAATCCTCAACCCTGAGCCCTCCCGCTCCTGGCAGGTGAGTTCTATGAACGCACTGCGCGCCATCCTCCAACGCACAGAAGGCATGGACGCGGGGTTCCCCAAACATGGAAATTCCCCCAAAATAGGGGGCCGGCTTAGAGAGGGAAAGATAAAGAGAGGGTTTGGGTTTAGGGTTTACGGTTTGGGTTTAAGGTACAGAGTCGACCTCCGGTTACTCCATGGCCTACCATCCACATCCCGCTTGACATCTGCGGGTGCTCTGCAGGCGTCATACGGTGGATGGAAAAAAACTTGAACCAGCCCTATGGCAACAGATTATACCATGAACCACACAAACCCCGCACCCCCTGTTCAACAAATTTAGGGCTACAACAAGTTGAGGTGGTGCAAGATTTTAGTCATTTGTTCAAGTAGGCCGTCTGTGTATGACCGCCTAATTAAAAAAAGGGGTGCGGGGGACTCTGTGGTAGCGGAGCATTCAAGTGGTGCAAGGTTTCCTCCATCAACAGTAGGCCCCCCCGGCACAGAGGTCACATTCAGGAAACCTGCTCAATATTGCCCAGGAGCAACGGGCTAAATCATTCGAAGAGACACGAAACTCTGCAACAGCTTCTGACAGGAGACGCGCCAATTTGGCAAAGTACCAAATCAAGAGGCCAAGTGAGTTGTAGTCTAAACTCCTAGTATCCCCCTTTATATACCCCATACTACTCCCCTGTATAATCCCCAAGGAACCCTTTTTAAGGAGTTTGGACTATGGCTCAAGTGAGGAGGGAGTCGAAACACTCTACTCACAAGGGGCCGAATAACAACCAAAACCAACGTAGCAAGCAAAACCAATGCATCAAATCAGTAGCCAGGCTACGTATAGAAAGGGGGAGCCACTCCATGTGCAGGAGGCCGAACAACTCATGTAGCAGGCATAGGCAATGTATCAAGACAATTGGCCACCCTAAACAAGCCCTAAGGGTCCAAGTACGCAATAATCATATACTTCCTCAAAACCTGTACTATAATTACTATGACCCAATACCCAAGTAGCTAAGTTTTTGAGAAGCTCTTCAACATATCAGATCCCTAGGCCACATGCACAGAATTATGGACACATGGAGCCCAAAAACACCCAACCCACCATTGTTTGGTCAAAAACCATGCAACCCCTTTTGGCTGAACCAGGGAAGGCTTCAATTCCAATCCAATCTTTCCCAGAACAGCTACAGGTTTGTCAGGGCTTTTCACAGCAAGATGAGCCTCAGTGGTTGCACATTCCATGCATACTTTCCAGGACCCTCCTAGTACCCTTAATTGGGGATATATAGTCCCTAATAATGGGTACTTAGGCCCTAGTAGAGGGTAGGAGGAGGGTCTAGGTTGATTAAATTTCCAAGCACGCTCACGCATCCAACCGGGAGAAAAAAGAGTGTGCAACGTGCTTGGTCCCTGGGTATGCCTGGTGGGTCACTCGACAGGAATCGGGTTACCTGCTCTGAGTTTTAGTGACGTTGCAACTAGCAAGGAGGTGCCAAGCAGCGCAGTGGGGAAACTGTCAAAAACCTGCAAGGAAACCCTGGGGCCCTGAAGTCTCCACCCTAAACTCTAATCACGAGGAAAGCTTGAACTCTCAACCCTTGCCACTATGAGCTATTAGACCCTAAAATTCCCTATTAGGACCCTATTAAGGGCAGGTTAAGGTACCCTTAAGGTCTAATAGCCCATAGTGGTGTTTGGAGTCAGAGTCTGCACCTGTCGGGCCGCATTTGGACTCAGAATCTGCACCGCTTGGACCACATTCGAAGTCAGAATCTGCATTGCTTGGGCCGCAGACCATGCGGTCCAGATTCTGACTTCGAATGTGGTCC
>CAJNIZ010003532.1:0-23184 GCA_905231905.1 Symbiodinium pilosum | reverse complement strand
ATACGATTTCTCGATACAATTTCGATACGATTTGGAGCCCCAGTAAGGTGTTTTGGGGGTGGTTCTCTTGGATTTTTTAAGGGGGTCCCCTGAACCCTTCCAGAGGCCCGTTTTGGCTTCCAAATCCTATCGAATCGTATTCCAATTCCTATTATTTTCAAATAGAAACTGAGGAAAATCTCGATACGATTTCGATACGATATCTCGATATGATTTCGATACGACTTGGAGCTGTGGGCAGGCGCAGTGATACACTTTTGATACACTTTTCGATACACTTTGTGGCCGATCGATACACTTTTTGATACACTTTTCGGCTGATCGATACACTTTTGATACACTTTTGATACACTTTTCGATACGATTTGGATACGCTTTTTTGGGACCGCCTCACTTGGGCGATACACTTGCCCCACGCCTCTGTAGGGCGCGCTCCTTTTCATGACCTTCCTTCCCCACTCTCCCAACACACCCCAGCCCTATAGGCCCCAGCCAAGAACACAGGAACATGGCTTTCGGAGCCTAGCCAGGTCTACCATTGGTCTTCTAGTAGTCTCGTAGCAGCTAGCAAGTCAAGTCATCCATTGAGTCGTACTTGTTACTTTGCGTTCTTGTTTCGATGTAGCTTCTAGTCCCTTGTCCTAATCTAGGAGTCTAGTTGTCAAATCTAGCAGAGTAGCCACGAGTAGTGCACCCAACTTGCGTGATCTCAAGTCCTTCTGAATCAAAGTCTATCGAGTCTAGATACGGGTAAGGCACTGATGCTCATTTAACCACGTCTGGCTGGAGCCAACAAGTTTCACACAATCCAATGCAATTCGATGTGTGTTGAAAGTGTACTGAAAGTGTATTGAAAGTGTATTGCCCCAAAAGCCATGCCCCAAAAGCATATCAGCAAATCGTATTAAAAATGTATCTGAACTGTATCAAGAAAATATTTCTATACACCCCTTGTGTAGCTTCTTCTGATGTCTCAAGCCTTATGTCATGCAACCGCGCCCTAACAGGGATATAGCACATGTACCATCCGAAGCATGTCGTCACAGCTTCCCAGCCCATCCAGCACCTGCGATCTCGAGGATCCAGCACTGTCATCGCTGAGATACACAACCTGAAATCATTTCTGAACTACTCTTTACCGGGATAGCAAATCTAGTACGTATCTGGTTAATGAGATTCCGTGAAGCGAAGGGCGGGAGGGGCTGGATGGTTCCACATCCTGTGCCATAGCTTCTGATACTTTGGGGCGTCCGGCTGCCTATCAAAAAAAACCTTCCTGCCTACAAGAAATGACAGAAAGCTTTCCGGCCCCCATGACCCAAAACAGTGTGTGCAAACCAGATCAGGTCCTGGAATGCGTGCTGGTGCAGGGAACCTGTACTACTCTTGCAAGCCATGACAGACATTGCATCAGTGGCAATGGTAATGCTCACTAGCTTGTGCTGCCATCTCCTAGCGAATCTTACTGCAGCCTGGAGTCATAATCTGTGACCTGCGACACATCTGCTGGTGGCGACCACCTCAAGCAGCTTCTGCTTTCAGAAGATAAGCGCAATAAACATCCTAACTGCGATGCAGCAGCAGCAGCAGCAGCAGCAGCAGCAGCAGCAGCATTAGCACCAGCACCACCGCCGCAGCCACGACCAAACCTATCATCACCATCCCCACCCTTTCCAAAAAACAAAGCTGCTGATAGGGTTGATTTCCCGTGCTTTGGTCTTCGCGATGCTGTCTACTGCTGCTCTGTCTGGGGTTTTAGCTATCATGCTACTTTCAAAGCTTCAAAGACGTGGCTGCGCATCACACACTTCCCTTTCATCGAAGCTTGGAGGCCCGCAGCACGTCTCCTCCAATGTACAAATTGTCCAAGTCCAGATCTTCAAATGCCTGCATGCGCATTACAAGACAAGCGACCAGGCATATCCAAGCTCGCCACTCCATGGCTTGTCAACTGTAAGGGCCTCACCTTTCACATTCTCCCTATAGCCTGCCAACCCGTGAAAATGGTTCCGGGGCCAAATGAAGCCAACAGCTACAACTTGCTGTGAGAAGGTCGAAACGCTGTGTGTTGAGAGGGCACGCAACTAGAATACGTGGAATGAGCAATCAAGACATGCAACTGCACTAATTACTTGCCATGCTTGACTACATACCAAATGCTCAAGAACTGGAGGTGATCAATCCTGCGATGTATGACGCCATCAACAGCACTAATGCTGTATCAAATCTGTACATACAAAACCCTCAACCCTGCTTACCCATCCGCGCCAGGGAGGACACTGATGCATCTGTGTCGGACAAGGCCAGAGAAGTCGGCACGGCCTGGAACGTGTGCTAATAACACGTTTTTCTAGAGATCGCTTCTCTGAATTGCAGTCGAGGTGAGAACTTAAATTCCCAAAGGCTTGGCATGCTGACACCATGGGGTAGAGTCGAGATGAGTAGAGATTGCATGACAAGATCTAAAGCTTTCTAAAGGCATACCAAGGGGTCCCACAACGCTTACAGGCCAAATGTTACTGCTTGCATTCCAAACCTTGCAATCACTTGCAGCCTGGCTACTGGCATTTCTAGGACTTGCCCTGTGCTTGAAGATGAAGATGAAGAAACAAACATGCCTTTCCTTCACTGCTATCTCCGAACCTATGATATGATTCCATAGAACGAGGGTGGCGTCCTCTTGGGGCGACGGCAAACTGTGTTTGCAGATGAAAGCTTTTGGCTCTGTTGAGCTGGAGGCATCCCTTTGCAGACTGCTTCTATCTGAGGCTTACAATGCTTGCAATGTGTTCGAAAACTCTACACTTCATGAATTCACATAGCATGCCAATTAGGGGTAGCATGACTTGCCCCCCCCTGGGGGGGGGGGGACGAAAGCTTCGAAGCATGAGGCAGGAGCAGGCTCTGGGCACGTGAATGTAATTTTCTAAAAGGGGTCGAGCGCATGAGCGTGTCGACCCGCAAGCATGAAACTGAGTGCGCAACCTACTGCAAGCTAACCCGGACCGGTGCGGCTGCAGTTGGACATACCGAACTGCCAAAATACGCCATATCTCTGCCAACACGGCCTCCGCCGCCCAATAAAAATGCATGGCCACCCCCAGCCGGGCATCAGCAGCACCAGAAGGCGTCCTCTTCCCTGCCCGGAACCGGTCCCAACCAACACTCCTGAATGGCCGGCTTCGCAGACCACCAGGCCACCCCCCAAAAACCCTCCTTCGGGGGGTCTGATCATTTTGGGGAGTTTCCCCTCCCGCACACCTCCTTAGTACAGATCAGCATAGCTGGGTTCAAGACGAAAGCTTAGGAAAGCTTTCGTAACAAATTACTTCGAAATTTTCTCGCCGTTGAAACTTACGTTCGAACTAGCTTCAGTCTTCAAATATGATTCTTGCCGCTTGCTTGGACACCTTGTTGAAGCCAATGAAAGAAGCTTTTGGTGCCTGCTGGCCATCTCCATTGGCGGTGTAGACCAGCAGGTGTGAGTACCTGGCAGAGACAAATAGACATGAACTTCAGTGTCCACAATAGTGTATGGAACATATAAGAGCGCTGGATAACACATATTGAGAACTTTATGATGTGAAATGCAATACCCGATGCACGCCATGCGCGTACGGACGTCTGTTTCTTCTCCAATCAAAGCAACCCAACTCAGCAATCAGGAGGCTTCTACGCTACGCACCCAAGTTTCCAAAGCGCACATGCTTGAACATCCGTAGCACAGTGACAAGTTGGTGCACGAGCCAAGTGCCGTATTGTCCGCAACTGCTGCTGCATTTGTCCCGACTGCCACATTGAGGCTGACCTCATTTGGGGGATCAGTCCTTGTTTGATTCCTATGAGCGGGACTGCATTGTGTAGGAAGGAGTCTTGTTTGTGGGCCCCCAATAAGGACAACCACCAATATCGGGATATAGACCCCTGCACACAATCCAAATAACACACTACCTCGAATTTGAGAGGCTAATTCAAAGCCAGCTGCTCTCTGACTCTGTGAGCGTTTTGCTTGCTGTACAAACCTGAGCTCACAGCCGCAGCACGGCTGGTGCCCACAGCGTCTGTGGCCACGTACACATCGTAATGCGTGACCTGAGTTGGGCCCTCTTGCTCATGCAGGAATTATTGGCTTGGAAGTCGTGAGGATCACACACGAACACTAAGCTGTCTGCAAAGGAGAATCCCATGTTGCGGGGAAGTTGGGAAAGTTGGGCGATGCCATCATGTCGAATCTGCGTTTTCCCACATCTTCTACGCCCTCTGAGAAGAGGAACTATATATAGCACATTGAGGGACCTATCAGCTACCCATACTTGCGAGCTGGGCTTGCGGGCGGTGGCCGTGCTCCCGGGAGGTTGCCATGTCACAGGGCCTCCAATCTGGTTGCCATCCAGATCCTCCGGCATCATGAGTCCATGAATCACTTTCTGAATCGGGGAGTATTGGGCACTCACAAGTTTGCGAGTGATGGGGAAAGGGGTTCTGGCATGAAGTTCCCAAGACAATTCTAACCATAAAATCCTTGCACGTCAGAAAAGATGTGATCATCCCTGAGAGGTACAAACTGAGTTATCTCTTCACACATGCTTAAGAAGGTGTCTGGGTTTCGGGCTGACGGGCCAGGTTCAAAGTGAAGGACAGGTGTCGGCTAGGCTTGGGTTGGTGCCCTGATCTACGAGCTAAGGGATGGGCTTCAGACTTGACAGCGCCGAAACTGAAATCAGAATTTCTTACGCTTGCAAGCCCCGGAGGTGTAGATGGACAGGCGTGCCTCCCCGAGAGCATAGAGCTTCTTCGGAGATCTCCACAGCCGCCGAAGGCTTTTTCAACAATTTCATCTGACTACTAGAAAAAACTGCTCTCTTGGATCTCCAAGAGGTCTAGCATAGAAATGCGGAGAGAGGTCCAACTGAGCTCAAGGAACCTTGCCGGCCATTCACTGCTCATCCTTTCTCTTTAGTCATGTGCCCCAGGCCACGATCTCATGAGCATCCATGCAAATAAATATTCCGCACCCTCTGTGGGGTTGTAAGAATTGCAAAATGATGGCTCAACAAATTGCGCTTATGGGACTGTCCCTAGTGCCAACAAGCAAAATAATCGAACTGATTGCGACGGGATCACTTTCCTGTCTTCATGCTTCCGACGAAGAATTCGACTTCATATTGAGTCACCAACACTCTACACGTCAACCGCCCCAAAAACCCCTAAACCCAAAAACACGAACCTTATAACCTGAAAAACCTAAACCCTTATCGCGCAAAGCCTTCCCCCCTTCTCCCGATCGTCTGCAAAGGCGGACCTGGTCTGCGAAAGCTAGAGAAGAGACACTCACCGTCGGGACCTGCCAGGAAATCAAGAAGGCTGAGTCTACGAATGTTAGTGGCTGCGCAGATTCTCTTTGAACTGCTGAAGGCTTTCAAAGCGCACAAAAAAGCCTAGGGGTAGTGGATTCAGGTTTGCCTTGACTTCAGCACTTCCAAAAATCATGCCTGTTCCCACTGGAACTTTCCACTCAGTGATGAGCAACTAGAATTTCATTAGGCTTCAGGCTTTAATGGTTGGGGATCCTAGGCATTGGAGTCCTGGGGCGTAGAGGCACTGAAGTTAGGAGCTTGGGGTAGAATTGCATTTCTGCTGAAATGCGGACAGAAAGATAGTCAGAAAGCCTAAGGGCCTTTGTCCGTCAGATCGAAGTCAAATCGCCAATCTGAGACAATTTAAGGAATTCCTTTCAAAGGCCAAACTACCGAGGACTGTGCGTAGCCATCTGTTTGGGACGAAGGCTATGAACTTACCCTCTGTGGAAGAATCTGCGGGAAGCAGGGAGGGGGGATGAAGGCGCTTCATGAAATAAATGAGAACCAGAAGGCAAACTCATGTAGCAACCACAACAAAACTATGGGTGTTTTGTGCGGTCTGTACAAGCGTGGTGTACGGAAAGTTTGCTGCCTTTCACTCGTGCTGCATCAAGACTTCACATGAAGCAGCGGGGCAAGGCTTCTCGTAGAATACTCAGTTGAGGAGCGGGCTCATGGAGGAGGGAGGGGCCTGTCTCTGTCCCTCTTCTATGGTCCCATAATTGACCTTCCTATGTAGTCAGCCTTCTTAGCCCACCTCTCGGTTTCCAGGTGCAACCCTGAAAGCACTGGGACTTCAAGCCTGACGGCCTACGCCGGTGTGTCTCAAGAAAAAAAGATTCGGCAAACCGCACCTATGCAGCTTCTGGGAGTGTCCGCAAAGTATTTCCATCCCAAGAACACCAATGACCCAGATTGTTCTAACCCATCTCGAATTGTTCAAGCGCCACACTTAATAACTTGCTGCTCAAAAACCTTTAACCTTAGCCATGAGAAACACCAACGCCTAATCTTAAAAAATCATCCCAAACCAAGAAGCAGAAGACTGAACTCCTTGGCTTCAATACAGGCCAGTAATTTTCTCTAACAGCTAGAACCATCCAACCTGGCCCCATGCAAGTGGGAGAAGCCAGTGGACCTAGAATTCAGGGACAAGGGCAAGGGTTTCGGCTATGGCTTGGAGCGCTGCGATTGCAGGACCAGTTGGGGGCACATGCTACTGATGGTCACTCTACTTGCTGAGTGGCCCATGATCCATCTACCACCGATAAGAAACTCACAGAAAATTTCAACATACCTAAGCCAGCACCAAGAGCCTGAAAGGTTCTCTAGAGTTTTTTGCATGGACCCAGGGTCTGTTGAACACTGCTTATTCCCACTATTCCAATGACTTTCCAGTCTGATGCCAAACACAGATCCGCTGCGGGCATCCCGAGACGCACAAAAGTCGGCTTGGCTTCGAGCGAGCACAGCGAGGCGAAGCCATGTCGTTCTTGACGTCCACGTCACATGCTTTCCAAGGAAGACCTGGGGTAAAAGAGCTTTCCACATCCGCGTATCAGAATGTCCTCCCGAAGCAGCCCAAGGGTGATAGCCCCCACATGTCCAGCCAATCTTCCTGGAGCCAGGGCATGATATCAAATCGGATTTCGTGCAGATGCACTTTCCGGCTGCCTTCTCTTCTAGTCTCTTTTTCTATAATGACCCGAGCAACCCAGAGATTAAAATCCCAGGAATGCAGTAAACAAACACACTAAGTACACTAGCATCCCGGCACTGGGGCCCCGGACAGAGGCTTTCCCCTCAGAAGCCGCCCAGAGCCCTCGCCCCATCAGGGCGGCTAGAGCCAAGGCAACCCGAAAGGCAGCGAACTCGTTGTCGAACTTACTGCGCTGGAGATTCGGGCTGGTGGTGTCAGGGAATATGAGCAGCAGTGCTATGCGCGCCGCCAAACTACCAAGTTGTTCTGGCATGAAAGAAACAGCATTGCAGTGCCCTTCCTAACCTCTGTTTTAGACTCCGCTTCGAAAAGAAAAAAAACACCGTAACCATCCCTACAGTGTGCTGAACAAATCCTGCACATTTCACTGCAGCACGGTAAGTAGGTGCCGAGAACAGGTAATGCAGTGCATCATTTCGAGCAGTCTTGAGATGAAACTCATCATTGCTCAAAGCAATTTGGCGTGTTAGGGGTCCCACAGCGTCTCTCCCGGGCATCACACTTCGGCTGTGTTCTCTGTAGGGAGGGCTGCGAAGGTGCCTGTAATTCTGAAGCACTTTGCTGCTCCCCAACTAGGGCACCCTCGACCTGATGGACCCATGCTGCCACAAAACATGGCAAAACCCTTCTGGTCGAGCAAGGTACCCCTGCACAAGAACGGAAGGGGCCTGACCTTAGCAGATGGCCTTTGAGGCCAGGTCCACGCGGACCTGGGAATCTCAAAACATGGGTTCTTTTTTGTTGAGCTCCTTGTAATTGCAGAGAGGCCCTAGTGTTGAGAATTGCACACCCAGCGCTTAATGCTGTGACAGCCGTAACATGTCGGCGGCTAGAGCTGATAGAAATTCGATTTGCCTCACGAAACCGGGCCGGTGTGCTTGCAGCATGTACAATTTAAACCCCACGTGATGGTCACACGCACGGACAATCTACTGAGTTGCCACTGTTTACACAGGGCACCCCAAAGCATTGTGGAAAAGACTATAACAATACTTTCGGCGGCAAAGGCTGAATCACAAATCAGTTCCCAGCAAGCACCTGTCAAGTCTTTAACCCGAACAAATGTCACCATTTTTTGCGGTGACAAACATTGCAAGTGAAGCGAGAAAGTGAAGATGCTTCACCATGCACCTTTCGTCTGTGAATCTCAAAACTGTCGGTAGGACGAGAAAGCCTGCCGCAGCTGCTAATAGCTCACTGGAACTTGACCAGCACGCTCATGAAAAAATGACAAACAGTGTCAGCCCGCGTACTTTCATTAGACTGCATTAAGTTCCGTACTTGCAATCCACCACATACATGGTGATCCCGTAAGCATAGCCACACAGTCGCTGTCATTTGCTTGCCAAAGCATGCTTGACATGGTTCTCAAACCACAAAATCATCACGGTTTACGTAGCATCATTTTGCATTTGCGTTTTATCAATAATCTTGGGCGCAGTCCGATACCCTCGCTTGGTCAGTCACCGCACGTGCCGAAACAAGTTCAGAACTGCGCTACTGCATCTTAGGAACCTTTTCTTGTAAGCATGCGCAAGAACTGGACGCCACCAACAACCCATCTCAGATTGCTACGGCACCTGACTACAAACGCACTCCCACACCTTGCCACCGCAACATGGCCCAGAACCGTCTTGAGCGAATGACCGTGCAGAAGGAGTGGCGCTCATTCAACGGCACTTGCCGGATGGCATGTCCACCTGTCAAGCCCACGTGTCCAATTGAGGGATCGAAGACTACTTTGAAAGCAGAGCTGATTTTGTGAATAAGTCAGCGAAGCCATGCCTATATGTCCAAATCAAGGATGGAAGACTACTTCGATAGCAAGTTGATTTTGTGGATATTTCAAACAAGCCAAAAATAAAGACTTAGCTTTAAGATGGTTTGAGGTGTAGTCTGAAATCCGAGAGTCTGAGATTTGGGATCATGAGTTCTGTTCTATAGAACCGGACCTGTGTCCTGCTACAGTACCTCTTCAAACATCTCGGGAAAAGGTCAAGGACCAGTATTCAGGCTCCACTTGGGTCACAGGGATAATCCATTCGGTGATGCTTTTGTGTTGATTCAGCGGCTCTGGAACGCAGAAGTGTCATGCAAAAAATGTAGCCATGTTTTGAAAAAATCCAGGGGAAACAATTTTGTACAAGCACTCCACCATGCGGCTGTCTGCCGGGATTCTTGCAGACATCATCCAGGACACCCGATACACTTCGCCAACAGTCACCAAAAGCAACTGCATCCCTGTTCAAGAAACAGCTTAACCTCCCAACCTACAAAATCGACTATAGACCGTAATCTCCTGTCTGGGTTACTCTGCAACCCTCTTTTTTGGGCATGTGAAGGTGCACTGCCATGAGCCTGGCTCAGTCATCGCTGACCAAGACAAGCACTACACAAAGGCTTGGACCAAAGAGCTGCACCACACAGATTTCATGAGTTCATCTTCTGGATTATGCTGCGAAACGGCATGACAAGTATCTTGAGATGCTCCCGAGGTCAGGACTGCAAGGATGCGCTGGGTTCTATTCTAAGCAATCCGCAGCCAAATGACGTCAGAACAAGTCTGAGTGGTCTGATCGGACTTTGCGAACAGGACCTTCGCTGTTCACTGGCTGCTTGGAGATTCGCCACATGGCAGCCGATGTGAAGCCTTGCTCTAGCAGAGGAGTGACATGCAACAGCCCACCTTTCTGTGTATATCACCTCAAGCCAACCCTAATCACCAGAAAACGAAGCTAAAAATACTCAGAGCCTCTGCGTCGGCTTTGATGTGCATACTTTCGTGGCAGAGGAAAATCCACCTCCAACCTCAGAGAGCTAACAAATCACAATGGAATGCTGGTCGAGCTGCTTGGCTGACCATAACATAAAGTACTTGCATGTCAGTATGCCAAGCCTGCTACGAGCAGAAAGCTTAACCAAGACAAAGACCATCTGTCCGCATGCCATCCATGATCCCGCGCCCATGGTTCAACATGGACCGCACCTGCACCTCACACATGGCTTCATCAATACAGCTTTTGAGCGATGATGCTTCAAAACAAGTGACCATCTGAGGTACCAGCTGTGCATCAAATGAACAGACGTCCTTGCCAGTGCTATAGAAGCCTCCAGTCATACTCTGACAGGAATCTCTAATGGAGCATGATAGCAAGTTCTGAGCCTGCAGAAACGGTCTGTCTGCGGATCTTCGCTGCTGTCCCCATGGCGGATTCATTATTACGATGTCGCAAGCACAACCCGGATCATCTGCCACCTGCAGGCCAGCGTTGTCATAAAGCAAACTCACACAAGATGCTGGGCCCAGCATTGCGCACCTCGGCCACATCACGGCGCAGCACAACAGAGCGTGCTGACAGGGCGTGCGCCTGTTCGCGTGGAAAAGGTTGTGGGAGGCGAAAGTACAAGCTGTTGGGTGCAGCTTCCAGACTTCAGTCAAACATGAGTTCCAAAAGATAGCTGGACTTCTAAACTGCTTGGACACCTCACAAATGTAGTCTTGGCCTTACATGTTTCCAAAAAAAATGTTGGTGTGGACCCCAAGCTGGAGCCCGAAGAGCACTGCAATGCGAGGACTATCCGTGAGAGACCGGGTTTCGAGCCATCGAGACAGCAGAAGCAAAGGAGAGATCTGCACTCTGCAACGAACACGCACATGGGACTGTGACGGCAGCATGCCCGACTTGTGAGGACACTACATGCGGCAGTGAGCGTGATTGGCTGTATAGCTTTGACATGTAAGACCAAGGGTGTGATGGCAGGACAATGCACTGACGTGCCTGTGGGTGATGGCTTGGCTACGGGGGTCTTTGAAAGCATGGTGTCACGAAAAATCATCATTTTCAAGCACGCGTTGCTCGGCACGAAGACTCAGGAGTTATTCCAACATGCATTGCCTGGTTTTGAAGCCCACGTCATCCAGAGATGTGAATTAACCTGCAGCACCCTAAACTGTGGGAGCCTGAGTGCAGTCTGGTCTGCAGTGCTTCAAGCTTCTGAAAAGAATCCGGGATTGCTGCCTCGCGCATCTTGGGGAAAAAAATGCAGCACAAGGCGCAAGCACGTGTCTTGCCGCACATACCGATCGAGTGGATGGAATGCTCATTTCGGACCTGATACGGGAAGAGGCGATTTCAATCCACCCGGCCCCAAAGAGGGGTCAAGCTTCCAATTGACTTCGTGGCATCTTCTGAAACTGGGTGGTGCGAGGATTCCAGTGTCGGCGGCCACACGCACTAGGGAAGTTTTCTCGTTGTTTGCTGCAACTTGGTTGCAGTATCTGGGCAAAGCAGAGCGGCATGCACTCTAACAGCTAACGGAGATTCGTTCTTCAGCCATTCTATGCCTTGTTTTGACTTGTTTTGCTTTGAACTAAAATAAAGTTAGACCAAAGGAGGACGCTCCAGCTTTTCTTCTCACCGTTTTGGCCAGGTTACCTGCTTGTGCGCGGTAAGCTCAGCTTTTGGTTTGCTAGAGCCCTCTAGGGCGGAAACCAACTGGAGATATGTTCGTGACAACGCTTCGGCGTTCTCTCCTGTGTGCCCGCAAGAGATGGGTCAAAAAAGGCATGTGAATGCCAAGCACATCCACGTGAGACCGCTTGTCGGCAGCCCGCTAACATAACCATAGACAACGACAGATGAAACATAGTGTCAGCCAACCAGGACTTTGCACTGACTGGCAAATAGAAATCGAAACACATGGGATAGAGTAGATCTGTACGTAGCACGGACTGTCTTGACCCCTTCTCAGTGGTTGCTGAGGATTAGACTAGGGCCGGAAAGGAAATGGCCTAGCCAGACCGAAGCTTGCTGGGCAGTGGCCTGCATAGGATTGGCTTCCGACATACGAAATACTGGTCAGCATTTCACAGAACTTGTAGAATCTCCGTCCTCACACACACGGGAGTTGGTCGTCGCACACGGGAGTTCGTAACCACTTGTAGCTGCAGTCTTAAAACGGAAAAGCCGCGAAGTTGAGGAAGGCACAAAAAAGCATGACAACGATGCTGTGGAAGCAGCTCCGTGGGTGCAAAGCCGTATCTCTCTGCCATTAACCTGCCATGGCAAACTCGTAGTGGAAAATGTGTAGAGGAAACTATGCCCGGTCTGTGCAGTTCCTTCCATGATCTTGGGACTCCATAGGGCTGCAATGACCCCAGGAAGCATCAGGCAGAGAGACGCTAGCAATCCCAAACAGTGAAGTCCGGATCTCAGTGATAATAGTGATATTTGCGGTGGAATCGGTGGCAACTGGATCATCACAAAGGGCCAAAAGTCAGAGCAGATCGGACTACACGATCCTAGGATCCGGTAGGAACCTTCGGAAGATGTGATACCAAGCAGCACCAAGAGAAAGACAATCTCGTTCCAACGCAGATATTGTTCTATAGCCGTAGTTGGAAAATCTGATGTCAGCCGGTTCGTTCGAACCGGCAGCCTCATTCAATTATGAGTGCCGGATGAGTAGGAAGACGGGATGCAACCCGCCCTGCCTTGTTCCAGAATCTTCTCTTTACTCTGCATGCAAGAACTCCATAGTGTTGCGACATGTTGCGACTTGTGCCATCAAGAAAACTGACTTGGCACGATCCTACCTCCAAGGCGTCCTCCAGCGTGTCAGCAGCTGCGCCATCTACCTGGCACCAGTTGGGGCCACATAAATCAATTCATAATAGAATTGCTGCTGCTTTTGCTGTCGCGTGCATCTGGCAGATTTGGTGCAAGAGCTCTCGGCCTCCACAAAGACGGCACGCGGCGCACCCAGAAGCAATGCACCAATGCCTAATATGCCGTTGCCAGCACCCAGGTCCACCACCTGATCTCAGTGGGGTTGCATAGAAATGCGGCATTCAGCGGACGGATCCAGCAATGTGTAGCTACTCTTTTCAAGTTGCGCCCCAGAGTGAGCTGAAAAGCAGCGAGCCGGACTAATAGATAGGGCAAGAACCTTCTCTGTGTCTCTGAAGGGATCCTGCCAGCTTCTCCGCAAAGTCCAAGCAGAACGACTGGAGTTTGAGCGGAGAGAAGAGCCTGTTGATTGATGCCCAGCAGCCATCGAGCAGCAATGTCGCCGTCAGTGGCATACCTTGGGGTAGGCAATCTCTGAATGAACCCATTTGAAACTAAGACTTTACAACAACAACCAAGTTGCTGTTCCAGCTTTGAGTTCTTGGACGGGTGGTCTGGTAGCCCTGATAGCTCCATGGCCTTCAACAACAACAGTGCAGTTTTCCAGCTTCTCAAAGTTGGCACCCCGCCAGCTGCTTCTGCTTCCACACAGCACCTGACGGGATGAAGTCCCCTTCGATACCAAGTGCATAGCGATGCTTTGGGCGCAGGTTCTTCATCATGGCGCATTGTTACCGCAGGAGTAGTGCTAGCTAGCCCTATCCAGAAAGTCACATGATTTGCGGCATAATTTGCAGCGGCGTCCACACCCTTATGCCTGAGCCGTGCGACGATCCGGAGGTCCATCTCATTGTTCTCTTAATTTGCTGCTCTTCGGTTGAGAGTCCGGACATGTCCGAACCCCAACAGTGCCCAGTCCATTGCACTTGCACCCCAAGACTCCCTCCACAGACTGCTCCGGGACACACGAAGAGGAAGGTTCTTTGCTTCGCTCCCGTCCCACGCTGGTTTAAGTGTCTTTGCAGCTGCAGGGTGATTGCTGATCAGAACTCTAAGCACTGTAGTTGAGAGCTCCTGAAGCTTCTGGTATGTGAGGCTCATGCCAGTTGCAGAGCTTCGCATCTGCCTGCATTGGTTCAGGTCAGTCTGTCCAGGTTAAGATATCAACTTGACATGAATTGCATGGCCTGCACCTCTGCCGAGCTTGCCGAAGAGCATCCAGGCCGACCTGCACCACTCATTTGTGAGACACCTGCAGTCGACATGAAAACCTGGCATCCCTGAAATACTTCCATAAGATGTCCAAGGTTCCCCGTTAACATGACGAGAGCGGAAGGCTGCAGAGGTGCAGACCAGGTGCACACCAAACAGCAGCGCGAGTCGAGATGCAAGTGAGAGAGCCAGTGGGAGACTCCAACCCTTGCAAGCTTGTAAGTCTTCTTAGCTGTGCATGCAACGGCCATCTGACACCTCTCCAGCACAGCTGCGCACCTCTTTGCGCGAGAGCACCTCGCGCACACCAGAAGGCGTTCCAGCATCGCGGTGACAGCGGAGTGGCCGTGATGACTTCCATGTCTGCTTCGAAAACTTCAACTAGAAGAGACTCAGGTCTTAAAAGCCTGTGTCCTCCCTGGTCTTGTAAGTGGTCCAAAATGAAATCTGCCCTTCCTAGATGCTGCTCGTGATTGATTGATTGATTGATTGATTGATTGCCTATGGGTTTTTCCTTGCATCTAACATCAATCGATCACACGCATTCGATCTTGCGACAGCTGCAGTAGAATATCATCCCGCAGGGTCACACGCTCTGACTGTGTTGGCAGACTTCGCCACTGACAAGACAAGACTCTCATGAGCATTCTTGCCAAAGCGCAAAGTGGACCCCAGACCCCATCACTCGTGGCGATTTAGCCTCTTTCTTTGAGAGTTGGCATGCACGTTTGACAAGCCCTCATCTTTCAGGGCTTTCTATGTGAAACACCTTCGTCTACTCGGTTGGGAGGAGTAAAGAACTTCATGAAGTGTTGCTTACAGCCTTCTTCATAAAACACTGAATGGGCAGGGGACCTTCTTCACAAGCCTCACCCACACGAAGGCGATGGGTTGTGAAACGGCAAATGACGTGAGACCAGATCTTCTGGCCTAGGTGGCAGCGCAGCATCGGAAAGATCGGTTTTGATTAGGACTAGCTTCAGCATGCTCCATCCCTCAACTAAGCCTATACTGCCAGCAAACAAGGTGAACCTCCTTGTATATCCTTAATTAGAAGCATGGGCAAGTCGCAATACCCAAATAAGGCGATGACCTGCAGAATAAGATGTCCGCTCGTAGAACATACCTGCAAACATGGAGCGCTTTCTCATCAGCACCGCTAGACATGTGCAGCACTGGAGAGATAGTTGTTAATTCTCTTATGCGGGGATTCCGCGTCAATTGTACTGCTGCGAATTTCAAAGGGTCAGCTCCGATTGATGACTCAGTGATTTCAAAAGCATTGCAAACGAAGCATCATGATGAGCGCCAAAAGTGCCAAAGGTATGGCACCATGGCCGCACTTCTAGCGTAATCTACAAGACTGCTTGTGTCTGACATGCATCCACTGCAGGACCTGAAATGGCTCCAACCAACTGACGGTGTCTAGCGGGATCCTTCATCTCGGGGGAAGGCCCCTCCTCCTTCGTCATCTTACTTGCAGGGTCCAGGCGGGGAAGTCGGTTTATTGAGATGTTATAGGTCATGCACAAGAAGCAAACATTGCTAAACAGAAACTCCCTCAAGTTCAAATCCGCAAGCAGCCTGCAGTGAGCAGGTCAGGGCAACCTTTGCAAAAGATTGCTCAGCGGTGATGAAACAGCGTGCTCCAACCGCCGCATCGACAGGCACAAGAATTGCATGACGCACGAGCCGAACGTGGCTGGACTATTTTGTACATTGAATTGAAATGTGGCTTGAAAGCCTGTCAGCATCAACATCACGCTATCTGCTTGTTCATGGAGCTACAAGGCTGGTGGCAAAGTGACCCATGCTTGCAAACGGAACTCGCCATGAGTTCATCAGTTCTGGCATGTCTTTACTGCGATTGCGCCCAAACAGTGACATGGAAGCTCATGCACGGAAACGGTTCAGGACACTAGGACAGGGGGTCACTTTTTGCCATTGTGAACCTCCATCTCCTCCTGCACCTGGCAAAACCTGAGGCATCAAACTCGGGGGACCTCACAGCCATGACATGACATGGCATGGCTCGAGATTGCAATCGTGTTCTTAAAAGATCATAGACAGTCCCCTGATTCTGGCCCAGCTCTGCAGGAGATTTCTTCTATCAGCATGAGCTCTACATTGTACTTTTGCGAAGCCAGCTGCTCTCCCTGCGGGTAGATGAGAGCCAATCCTTCCTGCCAAGCACAGGTCGCACCCAACAAACTGCAGATACCAAGAGGGCGCTGGTTTGGCAGCGTAGTGAAATTGTATTCCAGAAGGGTTTGCGAAAACAATGGCTCTCAGGACACCTCAAGCTAGCCCGCTCCTCGGGCTCGAAAACCACAGGCTTCGGGCGGAAGGCAACATGGAATGCACTCAATCCACCCTGCCAAGGCAAGACTGTCTGCTGCGAAAATTGGAAAAACTTCCGAGAAGTAACCTTAGCTGTGTGCGAGGCAGTCTGCAGCTTTTCAAGAAGAAGGCCGATGTGTTCTGCCTACACTGTCTGTAGCACCCTGCTCGGCCTCAAACTCCTTGCTCGCGCTGCTGTTCAGAAACACTCTCAGTGAGTATTTTGAAGTCCTGCAAGCAAAGGTGCTTCTCAATTTTTTTTGCTGAGACAATCTTGTAGCCTGAGCCATCTTCCACTCAGAGCAGAATGCATTGAGCCAAGCATGAGCTTTGTGCTTCACAACATGCGGAACATCTCAGTCACGTTCACCTAATCCTTTTCGAGTTTCACGCGCAAGCAGCATGCAACTTAGAGCTTTGAGGGGCCTCCCATCTGCTCGCTTTACCGGCTGGTCCGTGTGGCGGCCGAACAAGCCACCCTGGACAAGTCATGCACAGCCCCACACCACAACACAAGGCCACACAGCGAAGGATCAAACAGGCCTCAAGCTTCAACCTGCACGTCTCAAACTGACCTGAGGCCCCCGCAGGGCCATACTTCTGGATTCTGATTACATCGTTCAGACCTCAGAAGCATAACATACCATGTAGAGTGATCATCATTCTGCACTGGAGCGGTCAAATGAATGCAGAAAAGTTGGCCCCGCACCGCATGGCACCTGGAAGGAGGCCAGGTGAGAAATACTACAACACAAAAGAACGATAAAGAAAGAATTCACGAACCGGAAAGCTGAATGCATTTGGACCCTCAAGGCATTCGCAACTAGTGTAGCTCTCTTCGTGCTACGACACCGGCCTGGCCATCGATGCTCAAATTGCGCAAGAACCAGCTGAGGCCGCAAACCCTCAGTGATAAAAGATGAGAGGCTCTTTCTCAGCATTTCGGCAAAAAGTGGCAAAAGCAGCTTCGGTGCCAGGCTCCCAGAGTGCCTCCGCCAAGAAGGGATCGATGAGGTCGGTCCACATCATGTTTAGGACCTTTGCTGTAATCTTTCAGGCTCTGTGCATGTGAAAGCTACAACTTCTGGGAAATTTGCGCGATGTCTGTTCTGCAGACTGAACCCTTGCGACTCCGCAAACTCCACAACCTTTGCGCACCTGGGAAGTAAATGGTTGTTTCAGGTCCATAGCTTCGGTCACCAAGCCTTCCGCTTAGAAGCGGCCATTTCAAGAAACTTGCAAGCTCATGCTCCGACCCGAACATGCATACGTACATATATGTATATACAAGTATATCTATACAGTCCCTCTTTCTCTCTATCCCGGAGGGCTTCCATCAAACTCTTCAAGCATATTCGCACTTCAGCGTCTTGAAGAGGAAGCATAGTGCAAATACCAGCTTTATCAATACAAACTGCAGTTGCTTCTGCCAAGGTCGTCACTCCTTGTGCGACAGGAAGTTCGGAATGCCCACCTGGCCAATCTGATCAGGGAAAAGCCATATGAGCCACAAATTCCTCAGGAACATCTGCAAAGTATCAACCATGACGCGATGACGCAGTCAACACTTTGAAAGTAGACAGGCCTTAGAAGCAGCAGTGTTGGAAACTAACTAATGCATTTTACTGTGAAACTCGGCACAAGGCTCCGGGTACTTCTGCTCTGAAAAAACGCTGCTCAATATGGACGCCGTTCGCGATGTCCTGCTCTCTAGGGCTTCATGGTTTGTGGCAATTACTCGACAAGCTGTGGCATGCCTCTGACCCAAGGACAAAGCAACTGCAAACTGATTTCTGATTGTTTGTTACAAGGAGCAAGGATGTGAAAATGTGAAACTTCTACTGTGTTGAGTTTTCCTGACTAATGCTCGACACAAGTTTCACACTAGTTGTATACTGGTGTCTCTTGTCAGCTGAACCCATGCATCTCACAGAGCACAACATACCTAGCAAGAATTCAGCCTCAGCTTGTTCTGTTGGTTTCTCTGCGTTTGAAGTTGGCCCCGGCCGAGGAAGGTACCGGCTGTCTGTGCAACTATGTACCACAATAAGTCCCACCCTGCCACATATCTCATCCGTGACGAGAATTGAGTCCCCTCACAAACGATGTGAGTAACTTCACACAGACACACGCTGCCTATTCTCCAGCTTCTTCTGGGCTTTCTTCTCCTGGAAGGCACACACATTCAAGGGAGTACGCTCTTGCAATGTCAACTGGTAGATACACATACGAGAAAAGACGGCGTCAGTGTAGAGCGACTTGAACTGTTGATACTGTCCTTCTTCGGAAACTTGATTTCCATGTCAATTCGAAGGCTATCCTTCCAAGCAGGAGGTGCTGCCACTCGGCGTCACTGACTACCTTGTGTCACATGCAGCTGACGTGGCCTCTTTGGTGGAGGAGGTCGCTATCAAAAAGATAGGCAGGGCCCCAAGGTGTACAAAAAGCTGCTCTCAATGACTCGCAAGAATCAAGAAATTTCATAAAATTTCATGTTCGCAACGTCACAGAAGCACCTTGCTGACGTGTGCCTGCAGAGGAACAGGCCTTGGAAACTTCGGCCACTGCACGTTTCAGGATGTTACCGTCATCATGCAGATTTATGAACCGTACTGGCATGTTGGCATCTAGAGACTTAGAGTGCGGCATGGCAACGTCAGTCTGGTCAGCTGCTCCTGGAAGCACAACCTTGGCAGTCTCCAGTAAGGAAGCTAATCGACAATAAGGTTGATACTTGCCCGCACAAGGTGAACACCATTCTCCCGGCAGGAGCCAGCCTCAGATGGCCAATGAAATCGAAAAAACTGGCCCGGAACCAACCATTCCTCTGAGCCCAGGGCGCGCACGGCTCTGTAGCACGCACCGGTGGGAACATTGCACAGACAAACACGGCAAGGAAAATCCTATACATACAACAGACATGTTTGTGCTCAACGTGAATGTAGTGCAATCTTCCTCACTTCGTTCTAGTTGCAAAAGAACAAACATGCCTAGAAATGGAGGCGTGAGGCTGCCGGCTCCTCAGCCTGAAACAACACCTAAAAAGAGCTCTTCATTGACTTCACGAGTCTAAGAAGATTTATAATCTGGCTTCTGCGATGCCGGACACAATGCAAAAAAAGCTAGGGTAGCCATGCACAGATGAACAGAGGACAGCGCTCCGAGGTGAACCGACACGTAGCGTGTTTGCTGCCCCATTCTCAAACAAACAACACTGATCTTGAACTGAGAAGCAAGCCTTGTGGCTTGAAATATTCAGACTTCTGCCAGCGTGATGACTCTGCATTGCGGATTCCTGAAGGCTTATTCTAATCGACTGGACCGAAGCAAAGCCAAGGAAAATAAAATGAATACATGCTAGAGTACAGCAGCTATAGCCAACCGTCAGCAAACCATCAGCAACCTGCATGGTCATTTCACCATGAGACGACACATCCTACAAAATGCTGCGCAAAGTGAAATGTCACCGTTATGTTCCTGTGCTTGCTCGGAAATCATCCGGTGCTAAGTTGCAGGCAGAATACATCGCCATCATAGACACAAAGCTGTATCCACCTTTTTCTGATTCCACCCCGTGAAACTGCTCCACGCTGTTTCTGGAAGGCTCCAGCAGAAAAGAGCACTGCACAAGGCTCAGCCAGGGCCAACCTGAAGCAGGACTCCATCGAAAGCATCTGGAAGTACAATGGATAGGCCAGAAAATGCCTTTGGGATGTCGAAGTGCTCAGACAGGCTGCCCAAGTGCGCATTGAGTTTGTCCATGCGCTGACGGTGCCTCAGGTTCCATGGCAAGGGCAAGGCCAAAATTGGCCAACTGCTACCAAATGTCAGCTGAGGCACGTGTATTGAATCGCCTGCAATGTGACAGAGCATGAATGACCGTGAAAGACATGTGTCGTGCAAACCCCACAGGCCCCACAGCATGTGCAATGACATCCCAACACCAATGCGCATGGCGAGCGGCATCACAACATCTCATGAATGCCCGTAACCCCGCCACCCTCTGTGCAGCCTCATTGACACGCTGATTTGTGCGCTTCTCCCTCGGTCAGCCAATCACATGCAACATGCCAAAACAAGCGCGGCATGAAGAACAAATGTGTGCGACAAGCGGATATGTGGCTCAGCCTCGCCAGCTGAAATGTTTTCTGCGTTGTGGTGGGCCCTTGTGTGGCTCCTTTCATCAACTCGGATTGCTCCTGCTCCCAGAGCAACAGAAATTCATCAGCATTTTATGTTCATCTGCCCTGTCGAAGTCTAACCGCAATGGCATAATGGTGCCCTGGCCAGCCTGTAGCTCTTGCTCTGCGCTGGCCTCATGCTGACAAAGCCGGACGTGCAGCAAACATGAACGTGAAATAAATCCGTGACAGCCTGAAGCTGCTCAGTCAAAATGTCCTCCTGAGACTTCTTCTTCCTGAGTTTCTCCGCTTCGAGATTCCATATATGTTCAACGAAACAACCGTCTCGTTGTGGAACTTGATTAGCAATGCATAAGGCTCGGTCTTTTTCGCAGCCTTGACACCGACTTCCCTGCGTGTTACAAAACACGAGGTACTCAAGTCGAAATCGTCCCACGGCCTGCTTTTGTCACCGCCTTTGAGCTTCAGCCCGGACTTGATGACAGTGTCCTCACTCAGCAGCTACTCGAAAAGCGTAACAAATTTGATGCACAGCACTGACAAGCTGACCCTGCGCGTGTTCCACTAAAAGCGTTCAAATAAGAACAGCAAGTACCAACCTGAGCGAAACAACAATATCTTGCAGAAAGCTGACATATTTGCCAGACGATGACGACGCCATGTCCCACAGACCTCGTGCCACGACAGCAACTCAAGCGGATTGAAATAACACAATACGGTTGGGTTGCCTTCCGCAAATGGGCATTGGCGTGCCTCACATTCCCCTAGCTCGCCATTGAACCCATCAGCTGCTACCGAGCAACAAAAGCACCTGCAACATATTGTATGCTGCCTGTAAATTCTGCTGTGTCCAAAATGCGTATCGGCCACACGAGGCTCAACAACATTGCAGTGTAAAATGCTGCATACAAACCTTTTTCCTGGCACTGGACACGAATTCATGTCACCGGCTTCCGCTCCTACCACAAACACTACCAAACATGCCACACAAATTTCGCCAGAAAGCTACGGGTGCAGGGTGTTCAGCGACGCTGCTTATTACGTACGTGGAACAAGCTTAATTCATGCCCCCAACGAATAGCCCATTGAGAAGGACCTTTCACAAGCTCATGGTGTTTGCGGCACACGGCGTTAGCCAGACTATAGATTATTGCACCGCATCGCACCGCTACCAAAGCTCTCCAACATGCTCAGTGCAGTTGCACCGAAAGCCCTCTTTCTTAAACTCCCTTCACACTCCACCGCCTCCCGTGGAACTAAACCATCAAATTGAAAACACCACTCACTCACTGCGCGGAAAGCCCGTTGTCAAAATCAGTGTGTGCTCTGCAAGAAAACTCAAAAACACATGTTGAATCCGGCAGGAAACTCGACACACAGATGTTGGGCAAGGTGGACCAGGAGTAGGCCTGCCAAACCCGACAAAAAAAAAAACACGCATGTCGCCTCAAGCTTGCACGGGAATCAGGCCACATCCAAAGCCCAAACGAGGCGGTTGAACACAAAAGGCTGTTTTTGCAGGCAAGTCCCGCGAAGATGCTTTGGGCAACGACGCGGCTCCATGCATAAAATGAATAGCTATATGAGGTAATATAGAACCAGAGCCCCACCACGACAGAGCCACACCTTTGCCAAAAAAAAAGTTGAGCCTGCCAAACCTATCGGGTCAAAGAAAACTACACTTACCGAGCCGACCCCTATGAACGCCTCTGACAGATCTCGCCGTCCATATCAATTTACATCAAATTGGAAATCAAATCTACTCTCACTATTCCTTCAGTTGAACTGTGTCTAAAAGAAATGCGCTGACGCAAGTGATGCGCTCCAGTCTGTTTTTACGGACATGCCGCATGCAATGGGAAAAGAACAACTGCATGCCAACACACGTCTGGTGGAGCATGCTCAGGGCACATAGAGTGTCACGCGGATTTGCAGCACATAGAGTGCGTGATGCACAGTGATGCATTTTTACCTTCCCCATCTTTTCCCATTCAACTGGATGCATCAATCAAATGGGCCTCAACAGCCCGAAGTCAAAACCCTGGCCGGGGATGGAGTGTACCTTGGCACACGAAGGAAATCCTTGACGACATGTGCCTGGGCTTGCAACCTACGGGCAGCCTCCTCAAAGCAAAGCGTCCCCACGACGGCAGGTCGGCAGGGTTGGACTCACTTGGCACTTTTTCGAACCACAATGATGTGACCAGGGTGCCCCCTAGCAAGGAGACAGACAGCGGAAATGAGCCCCATCGTGGCAATGGAAGGGGAATACCTCTTGATGAATCCTTATTTGCTGTTTGCAAAATGAAGCAATTTCCGTTCAAATCCAAACCATAATGAAACGCTTTCACTCATATCTCATTCTTCCACAGATATCCAATATCTTCAGATTCTATGTTGGGTATTTCGCAGTAATACACTTCCACAACTTGCCGGGGAGGACTCGCTCACTCTTTTTACTATCTCGCGATTTTACTATCTCGCATATGCGACGTGCATGGGGTTTTCATTGTCGAGAACCCACTCTTGTGGAGTCCGCACACAGTGTATTCATGGGGCATCCATGACATACAAGCACTCTTAGTGCACCCATTGGGGTATTGGGAAGAACGCTTAGTTGTAACTTCTTTTTTTTGCTTACTTGTAACTTTTAGGGTTTTGAACTGGATTTAGTTAGTTGTAACTTTTTTTGCTTACTTGTAACTTTTTCGTGCCGCTTCACCACGAAGATGCCAAAACCCTTGCCTGCCTGCAACTTTTTTCCGGCCTCAAACTGCGAA
>CAJNIZ010003531.1:7956-23416 GCA_905231905.1 Symbiodinium pilosum | reverse complement strand
AGGGTTTAGGGTTTAGGGGGGATCTATAGGGGTTTATCGGACCCCAATCAGGTTGAGATACAGGAATACATAGGCATTAGTAGAAGAGGATTTAGAGTCAAAGTCCTGAAGCCCTCCTCTTCACAGACGAGAAGGTGTTGAACTTATTTGGGCTCGCTTTGGATATAACCCCCCCCGCCTGCCCCCCAGCCCCACAATGCTATATGGGGGACATCTCGGGATTCGGAGGATATTCAGGGAGTATATAGGGACGTACAGGGATTAATCATGTAGGGATTCAGAGCATATGACCCCCAACAGTGCAGAACCATGACATGGAAACTGGGGTTATACAAGGTTTTGCACGCTTCTTGGAGTGTGGGATGATTACAACGTCCGCAAACGCCTTCAGCCCAAGCGGCGGCTTAAAATGGAGAACAGGACATTCGTTTAGTTTCGCTTCTGACATGACTTTCAAATAGGCAGCTTTAAGGGTATAGGAGGTTTGGGGTTTGCAGGGTTGTATTGGGGTAATGGAAAATAAAATTGACACTACTATTAGTATATTAGTACTAGTTTAGAAGGTATGAAGTATGGGCAGCAGGTGTTGATGTCGTGCAGGTGTGCAGGGTTCTAGGTTTGGCGAACTTCTGGCCTTATATACTCCATATATCATCCCGAATGGATGCCGCCTTGCAAATTATCATGTTTGGGGCGCATGGTGCCTGAAATCCTTTCCCTAAACTCAAGACCCTAATGCCCAAGCCCTAAACCCTAAGAGCAAAACCAAAAACCCTAAGCCGTAGACCTTAAGACCCTAAGCCCTAAACCCTAAAACCTTAAGCGCTAAACCCTAAAACCCTAAGCCCTAAACCCTAAGCCCGAAAGGCTCGGGCTTTAGGGGTTCGGGCCTTAGGGTTTAGGGTTCGGTTTTAGGGTTCGGGCTTGAGGGTTTAGGCTTTAAAGTTGGGGCTTTACGGCTACGGCTTTCGGATTTGGGTCTAGAACTAATTTGAAATGTTTCCTAATATTGTGGGACCCAATACTGGGCGGTTGCGTATGTGTGTGGTCTTCAAGGGAACGCTTGGACTTGAGATGCTGAACCGTAAGCCCAAAACCTCCCTAAAAACCCTAAAACCCTAAGGCCTAAAGCCTAGGCCCTAAACCTCCGTAACACATCCAAAAGCCCCAGGCCCTACAACCCTAAGCCCCAAATTCCGCCGTGCTTTTCATCGGAGAGCCATGGATCTAATCTTTGTGTCCCTGCAGCGTCCGCACGCTGAATTCTATCACGTTTGGCAGGGTTTTGGTGTATATTGTTTCCAACACGGGAGAATCAAATGGAAAATGACATAAAGGCTACAATTTAGGATTTAGGGTTTCAGGGCTGAGTGTGTAGGCTTTAGGGTTTGGGATTTGCATGTCGCGGCTCGCGCGCTCTGGACTTCCTTCTCCAAAGTCCTCATTTCTGTAAGACATCCCCAAAGCCCTCCACTCTCCATAGCCTGCAAACCTTGAGCTTAAAACCCTCAACCCTACACCTAAGTTGCAAATTCTAAAGAACCCTACACCCTAAAACCTAAATTCTAAATCCTAAACCTGAAATCCCAAACCCTAAATCCTAACCTAAACCCTAAACCATGAACCACTGTCTGTCAGCCCCAGCCCCAGCGCTGAACTGACAAGGTTGCTTGCAACCCCAAGCCCTCAAATCAGAACCCCGCATGGGTAATTCCGCTAGATATTAGGCGCCGTACTATAGTCTGAAACCAAAAAGGGCTAATGATTTTGAGAACGACCTACATAGTTCCCATATTTGATTGCGGAGCACACCTCTTCATACACGACTCTCAACAAGCCAAAGACGCAAGCACAGGGCAAAACACAAGAGCCCTCCAGCCCTATCAACGCTAAGCCCTAAATCCCGACTCAGGCGGATGCCAGCTGATACGATCTCGTTTTCCATGATTTCCGTTTGATTGACTTTCCGGATATGCATGTTGCCTTCCAACCCTAAATCCTAATTCTACATGCGACCCCCACATTGATCCCCCTATAATCCCAGTTTCAACCCTAACCCAAAAGCTCATATTGATCCCCAAACCCTAAGTCCTAAACCCTAAATAGTAGGTTCCATCTTATTTCCCATTATCCAATATGAGCTATAGTCTAAACTCCTTAAAGGGGGTTTTATAGGGGATTATATTGGGGACTACTATAGGGCTTATGAAGGGGGATACTAGGAGTTTAGACTATAGCTCATATGACCCTGATATAGCCCTAATATGGTAATTTCCCAAAAAAGGGGACCCCAATATAGACCCCAGAATACTATAGTCCTTATTATGGGGACCCCCAAAAAGGTAACCCTAATTTTGGGAAACCCCCATATTACCCCAATCGGTACGAATTTTAAATCCCAGCCCAATGGCCTCCAAAGCCTCGCAGCATCCGAGGCCGAGCTTACCCTTTTCTGGGAACAAACAGGACCCGCCGGCCCAAATCCTCGGTTTAGGGTTTAGGGTTTAGGGTTGAGGGTTTAGGGTTTAGGGTTGAGGGTTTCAAGGTTTTGGGTTGAGAGGTTTAGGTTTAGGGGCTTAGTGTTGAGGGTTTATAGTCCCCCTTAAGTAGATAGAATATGGATTTGGGTATATTATATAAAGGTCCCCACATACCCAATATTCTATCTACTTAAGGGGGAATATAACCCCAATATATACATTATTATAATACAGTAGTTTCCATTTTCTTTTCCATTAACCCCTATATAACCCCAAAAATATTCTATCTACTTAAGGCGGACTGTAGGTTTTGGGGTTAAGGGTTCGGGGTTCAAGGTCTGGACTTCCAGGGATCAGGACGTAGAACCTTTCGGGTAAACCCTAAACCCTAACCCTAATCCTTAGGGTTTAGGGTTTAGGGTTTAGGGTTCTTAAACCAGAAACCCTGACAGCAGGTCGGCACTTGAATCCACCATTGAGCCAAGCATTCGCGCATTTTGACCACAATCTACTTGTAGTGCTCCTTTGGAATAGCGCAAAAGTCCATAGCCCTACCTAGACCCCCAAAGTATGTAGAACAACTATATTTCGTGCTATATTTAAGGGGTTTGGGCCATTATTTTACCTACTTTTGGGGTCTAGGTAAGCCCTCAGCTCCACTATTTACAGATGTTTGGTGTTCAGGTACCCGTTTATCAGCCTACAGGTGGGTCGGCCGACTTTAAACGGGGTCTATCTGGCCCTACTTGTAGGTACTTGTGCTCTATGAAGGATACTTGGGGTTTCTGGCCCAACAACCGATCCTAAACCTCTAAAGGTTTTAGGGTTTAGGATTTAGGGTTTCGGGTGTCTCATGGAGGGTTCGCACTGGTGCTGAAAGCAGCCAGGCACGCGCCCCCAACTGTGTGATCATACCCCGGCCGGCGGTCCACCCTCGGCTTGACTGTGGGTTTGGGGTTCTCTCGTACTCTGATCGCTCTCCTGTCTTCTTATTTGTTTTTTGCACCTGTCTAGACCAAGCGGCTGCAAGGTTTAGGCTGGGTCTGGCTCGAGGCTTCTTGTTTGTTGAGAATGAGCCCTGGAGGCCTTCGAACCACTTGGACCTGTCCAGACCAAACCGGTGCAAGGTTTGGTTTGGCGCGCCTCTTGTTTTCTTCAGCTGGAGCCTTGGCTGGGCTGGACGCCTCGAATCCTGGAGAGGCGGCTGGGTCACCTGTCGTGCAAGGCTGGGAGGCCTCATGCTTTCTTCCGATGGACAGTGTCTCGCAAGAAGTTAGAAACAGATTTGGCTGGAGGCCTGCAATCTTGCCTGCTCTGGCTCCGGGAAAGTGTCTGAGGCCAGGCTTCTGCGGGTCGTGGGAGGTCGTGGAAGCCTGGACCCTAGGAGGTGGTGGCCCTTGAAAAAGAGGGTGAGGCAGGCGCGCGTGCCCGCCACGAACTGCACTCCACCTAGGCCCCTTATATCGTGAAAGATGCCTATGGAAGGGCCCTGGAGATCCCTGGAAGTGGGAGGCCCCTAAAAGGCCCCCAAGTGAGGGCTTCCTAGAATTTTGGGAGCCCTGGCTTCGCCCTGCTCGACGGCCCCGGGCTCACTCAGTTTAGGGCTTACCGTTTAGGATTTAGGGTTTATAGGATTTAGGGTTTAGGGCTTGCTCCGAAGCCAATCTAAGCCAGGAGTTAGACTCATGACTACAAAGTCGTTAGTAGGGAATCAGGGAATATGCGATATATGGATAACATTCCCATGTTCCCTACGTAACCTCCAGTAAGCTACAAGGACTCAGAACATGCACAGCCACCTTGTCTACAAAAAGTTACTGCAGCCCTGTACTCCGCCAAGTGATTAGCACCCAGCCTTGCCCGAGTATTTGGCCATGATAAATTAGGGTTTAGGGTTTAGGGTTTAGGGTATTAGGCTATAGGAAGATCTATTATAGTATAATGTACTCTTTTATATACACTTTGCTATAAAATGGTATAATAAAGTATACTATACTTTATCGTAACATACCACAGTATACGGTATTAAACTAGAAGATATTACAGACTACCTATCATATACGCATAAAAAAGGATATTACACTAGATCATTATGCTGTCATAGGTTTAGCCCAAGATACCTTAAAGGGCTCATGCGTCGTCGTCTTGTCACAGTCGCTTGGTGTGGCAATCTGTAAACGATTCAACGATTTATTGCGGCCCGTCGAGTACCAAATAAGGCAGTCAAGGACAAGCAAAAGTCCCCGCGGGGGGCATCATTCGGAGACTCCAAACCCTAAACCCTAGACCCGAGGCCCTCACCCGCTCCTATACGCGCAGAACTTCTGAGCTCGTTGCATGTATGCTACTTGCTGAGGAAAGTTGCAAGGCTCCAAGATTCACAACACAACAGGTACTGGCGATGCAGAGCCACCTTGGACACCTGAGCCGCCTCCCAAACAACCCATGTCGACAGAAAAACACGGAAAAACAAACACCTACACCCCTAAATCTTACCATCAAATGCAAGGCTTGGGGGATCCCAATTCTAAGACAGGTTGGTATAGGGGTATATGAGGTTTAGGATTTAGGGCTCAGGGTTTAGCGTCAAGGATTTAGCGTTTAGGGTCCCCATAAACATAGAGGTATGGATCAGAATAGTCATGATCCATGCAATGATGAGAAGCATCAAAGCAGAATTCCAAGAACTTAGCGCTTAGATTCTGAACCCGAGGCACGAAGCGCCTAATCTGAAACCTTAAACATTAAACCTTAGAACACTTGAGGACAGCTGAGCTTCTGTGCAGAGATGGGAGACTACGAGTTCAAGTGCTCGCAGGCCATGCATTTCAGGATTTCGGGTTCAGGGTTTGGGGTTTAGGCCCTAGACCACTTGAGGATATCTGAACTTCTGTGGAGAGATGGCAGCGTACGAGTTCAACTGGTTGCTGCATTTAAAGGTTTGGGGCTTAGGGTTTTGACTTTAGGCTTTCAGGGTTCCAGTGCTGTCTTGTGGCCAACACCAGCGTCACCGTTGCCCGAGCACTGTGCCATGCTATACTATACTAGCGTACGCTACAGTATACTATAATGAACTGTATTATATTGTATTATAATAGAAGTCTAATTTACTATATTTTACCATATTATAACACACCAAAAAACCACAATCACCACCAGCAGGACTATTTTCCGACAACGTCCAGTACTTCGTGTTTGTCCCTTTCAAAGAAGTTGTGCGGGCAAAGATGTAATTACCGACATACACACACCAGAGTGGAAGATTGTAGGACCTTGGCTTTAGCGCAACCCGCTTGTTGCTGAGTCTTTCAGGAGACTCAATCCAAAACCGCAACTAAGTTGTAAATCCTGCACCAAGTACCACTTGAGCATTTGCCAGGAGCACATGTTGTAGCGGTTCTGGGCCTGGGATTTCCTGGACACATTCTGGGGATACAGCGCTGGGTTCTGACAGGTCCTTCCGATGGGGTTTGAACTTCTGAACTCACAGTCTAGGGGGGCAAGAGGGTTACTGGCCAGGGTGAGAAGGGGGACATTGGGGAAGTTATAGAATCATGTAGAATCAATTCGTGGCAGCTGCGCAGGTTCCTCACTTGGCAGATATGAGAAATGTTCTTAGGGTTTAGGGTTTAGGGCTCAACAAGGTGTAACTGACGCATGTAGAATGGTATATTTGGCGCTGTGTGATTTAAGTGGATGACCGACCCCAAGACGCTGACCCGTGGGAATCCTCATCGTTCTAACATCTAGCCTCACCAATCGTACAACTGGAAGGTTTTTGAGGGTTTTCAACGCAAGTTTGATCCTTGAAATTTAAATACATATCTGTCTTTTAACCCCTAGCTGAATGGTTCTGAGTAGGGAAGAACGGAAGATAATTGATTCCCATATTCCCTACTGAGAACCAATAAGCCAAATAAACCCCTCCGCTCCCAACATATATTATAGTATACCACATAGTGGGAGTATTTGAGATAGGGGGGGGGGGTTGTTGGGGCCCTCTAAACCCTAAATCCTGGGTGGGGGGGGGGTTGCATAGGGGGAGGAGATTGGACCAATCGACACCAGACCCACCTCCCCTCTGCTCACGGGATTTCATTGTTTTTGGGTCGAGACTTATGCGTGGTTCGAGAAGTGGACTGCCGCAGTATACATGTGGGTAGTTCCCCAAATTAGGGTCCCCTTTTGGTACCCCTACATACTATTAGGTGCGGCCGTAGTATCATCTGGAACCTGCATGGGCCCAGATTTTTGAAAACAACTCATGTTGTAGTACTTCTTGTCGTAATGGCGGTCGTAATGGGAGTAGTAAATTTGATCGTACTGATTGTAATGGTGCTAGCTGGTTTAGTAGTTCAAAGTAAGGTTAGCAGTCAGCGGCATTCATGCCCACACGAGCAACGCCATGTAGACGACATACGCACTAGGTCGGAGCTTGCCAAGTTTCAGCATGTGCCGCCTGTTTGCCTTGTGCTGCTGAATGGGAGCGTTTAGGAAGAATAGTAACAATAGTAGAAATAGAAAAATATGGGCAATGATAGCAAGAATATTATAATACTAAGGGTTTAGGCTTTAGGATATCCTTGTAACCTCATGTGGGTTGACCCTAGCAGACCCTGATTTTTTCAGACCCCGCGGAGCCCACTCCGAACTAAAGGTGAGGGTTTTTTTTTGGGGGGGGGGGGNNAGGGTTTGGGTTTGGGTGTTTAGGGTTTAGGGCCGAGGGTTTAGGGGGGGGTATAGGGCTTAGGGCCTGTGCGGGTTAAGGGTCCACGCGCAAGCCGTGTATGCCTTAAAGCCTAAACCCCGGCACCCGAAAACCCTAAGCCCAAAACCCCAAACCCCAAACCCTACTCCGTTGTAGGGCTCTGACGGCGGCTACGGCTCGGGCGGCTCGGGTGGCGGCGATGGCCTCCCTTCTGACGCTGAGACAGACTTCAGAGAATGTAACATAGGGCTTCGAGTTCTAGGGCTTTCGTTATGGAAACTACTATAATGGGGTATACTAGGGTTATATAGGGGTTATATAGGGCAGAATGGAAAAGAAAATGGAAGCTACTATAATGAGGTCTAGGGTTGTAGGGCTCAGGGCCTCAAGGGCTTGCGGTTGAGGAGGGGGAGTCCTATATAACTTGTCGTAGGTTCAGGGTTTAGGGTTTATGGTTTAGGGTTTAGGGTTTAAGGTGAGTTAGAGCTTAAGGGGGATCATCATGCCATCAATCTACGGTTTGATCCCAGCGGGTATTGCATGGCAGCTTTCCAGGTGTTGAGCTTCGTGAGGTTTAGGGTTTCACCCCCAGTAAGTTTATGATGTTGACCCTAAACCCTGAACTGGTATTGGGCTGGGCAGGGGCTGCGCCAGCTGGTTTGCGACTTGACACTGACTCAAACTTTCAATGCTAGGTGCCCCAGTAGTACCTTTCTTTTTTTTTAGGGGGCCTCGTTATTCCTCTTATCATGGGGCTACTTGGGAACCTAGAATGCAAGATTCAATAAAAGTCACAGCAAGTCTTAAGCGATCAACAAAAATTCCCCTCATGGGGCCCTAAACCCTAAAGCCTAAACCCCCCTAAACCCTAAACCTGGAGAAACAACACAGCACAGCAGCTTCCAGAGAAGCCTAGACCCTTGATGCCAACTGCTGAACCGCCTGAACCCCCCAAATGGAAAAGAAAATGGGAACTACTATGTAATATATAGGGGCTATATAGGGATAATGGACAATAAAATGGGAACTAGTATAGTATATTGGGGTTACAGGTTCCTTTCTCATGGGCTACACAAAGCCGTGAAAGTTTGTGTTTCTTGGACAAAGCTCAGGGAGATTGGGGCTATGGCATGGATCCCTCCGACGGGAAGGCACCTCCGTGGGTTCAGGGTTTAGGGTTTAGGGTTTGAAGTGGTTTAGAGAATGACTGGCCTCAGCCTCAGATGCCAAATCTGCATCTGTGTAGTCATTCATTCGTGTCGCGTGAGCACGTGGTGATTGCTGCTGCGCAAGGCAACACTGCCCTGCGGATGCCAGGGCACGGCAGTAAACTCAGAACCCCTGACTACCCACATCACCCATTGAGCCCATGCTGTGTTGGTCCACAGCCTGCTTCGTTTCGGCGAATGCTTATGGTATATCTCTCTCGCTCTCTCTTTTTTCCCCCCCGCAGCTCGGAGTTCCGCTGATGTTGCGGTACGTTTTTCGAGGCTTTCCTTCCCGCGTCCTTTCCGCCGGAGAACATGCGCATCTCAGGCTTGCGCAGCATGAACTTTCAAGCAGCTTGCAGGCTCTCAACCCACGCTAGGCCATGAAGCCCCCAGATCCGTTTCAGGCTTTTACCTTCTGGCCTGGGCGTCTGTGACATAACCCTAAACCCTCAACCCTGTTACTTCGCACAGCCTCTGGTCCAGCCCCGATTCTGTTCTTTGTGCCCCAAAGGCATGATTTGAGCCATAGTCTAAACTGTTTTCTTGGGGTTGCATAGGGGATTCTATAGGGGAGTATGAAGTCAGGGACAGGCACGCCTATCGCAAAGATGGATACAATCTCCGTACCCCCCTCCCACAATTTTGCACCCATTATCAATAAGCGTAATCAAATACGGGTTTCTAAAATCCATCTTTCCGATAGGCGTAACCCTAATTGGAGAACGAACCATCTCAAGGCTAAGTCTTGTTCACCATATCCGCAGATCAGCCGTAATCAACCCCCATAGACGTGAGCATTCAGCGCCCTCCCCCTCCCCTATGTCAATGTTATGACTAGATGGTATCTAAGATATTCCCACCCCATGGTCTTGTAGTATTGTGGTCTGGGTCTTGTGGTTTAAATCCAGGCTTATATTTCGGTTGTATAGAGGCTTTGTTCTATTTTCTAGAGGGTGTCTAAAAAGGTTTACAGAAGGTTTCCGCCGGGCTTACTGAGGGTTCATAGTTTTTTAGGAGGCTTACCAGGTTCAGGGAGGTTCGGAGGGGTTCCAGAGTCTATATGGGCCATAACGGTTTTACAAAATTTTTCAGAAGGCTTTTGGAGGTAGAGGGTTTCTAGAGGGTCTACAGGGGGTGTAAACAGGGTTATAGAAGTTTTACAAAGTCTTACATGGCTGTTGGTAGACGGCTCAAACAGTTTCTTGGGGGTTTTTCGAGGGTTCATAAAGGTTCTATTCAGCTTTGTGAGGGCTTGCCCCCTGGGGTCCTGTGGCCTGCGGTCTGGGTCCCGTTTACAGCGTCTTCAAAGAGATTTTGCGGAGAGGTTGTGGTTTGCGGGGTTTCTAGAGATGGCCTTATCCCCGAACGGCGACTCTACCCCGAAACCCAAATCGAAATAGTCCATCCCCAACAAGGCCTAAACCCTAAACCCCAAACCCTAAATCCTAAGCCCTAAACCCTAAACCCTAAAACCCCAAACCCTAAACCTACTAAGGAACTCCAAGCCACAGCCCAGAGGGCCAGCTTCTTCAGCCCGCAGAAATTGGAACACGTAGCCAAGCCAAAAGGCCAGTGTAGACATAACCCCCATGTAACCCCTATATGAACTATAATCTAAACTCCTTAAAGGTGGGTTCTACGGGGGGTTTATATAGGGGAGTAATATAGGGCTTATTAACGGGGATACTTGGAGTTTAGATTATGGCTCATATAACCCTAAGCCCTAACTTGTAGTCTTCATTTTCTTTTTCCATTATCCTTATAGAATCCTAATAACCCCCCCTATAGAACCCCGACATAACCCTTATATACTCCCTATATCTCCTCAAAGTTTCCATGTTCTTTTCCGTTATCCCTAGATAAGCCCGACAAATAACTGAAATCCTCCCATTTTGGGGTACCCCTAAATATTAGGTGCCTTTATATGGGGGTTTCCTAAAATTAGGGGTACCTGAATGGGGGTCCCCATAATAAGGACTATAGTATTTGGGGGTCTATATTGGGGTCCCCCCATTTAGGGAAACCACCATAGAACCTACAACCAAAAGGGCCCCCTAATGTTCAGAATAAAGAAAATTTCTGCATGCCCCTCAAGCTTGAAATCCGCACCTTCGAGCCTGAACTAAACCTCCAGACCATGACCCCCAATCTCTAAACTAATAATAGGATCTTGGTAACCCCAACCCCCAATATTAGGACCCTATGACTATCATATGATGGTTATAGGGTCCTAATTTTGGGGGTTGGGGTTACCAAAATCCCCTTATTATAAACCTTGGAAGCCTTGAAAGCTGCAGCCCCCCGCGTACCTGCGCATCTTGCCAGTGCAGCGTCCAAGAGTATGCGATGTGCGCTGTTGGCGTCGCAACCCTAGGCAGGGTGTAGTGGCCGTTTTTTTTTGGCCTTGGGGTACAGAGTCAGGGTTCAGAGGTTGAAGCCGCAGGTTAAATTACTCCTCCATAAGCAGACCTCACGCAGGTTAACATGCTAACATTCGCTACTGGCCTCTTCATCTCTTGACCTTATCTAAGCCCCTCCCCCTAATGTGAAACCTCCCCACCTGTCTGATATGAGATTTTCCCATGCTGGTATAACATGTTGAGAATGTTTACTGTTAGGGTTGTATGCGGGGTTTGACTTAGGGGAGTGGATTGCTAAAAAGTGATCTGCCGTGGCTTGCGTCCTTCAGCTATGCTACTCAATATCGCGGTCAGCGTGATTGAGCTGCTTCCGTTCTATCTCAATGCGCAGTATACTTGACCCTAAACCCTAAACCCCTAAACCTTAAAGCCCTAAACCCTAAACCCAATCAATACCCAGTAGAACTTCAGCAGTTTGTGCAACTAGGCAGATATTTGGATCAGCTTAGTTCTGCCAAACCTTATGGGTTTAGGGTTCAGGGTCCAGGGTTTAGAGTTTAGGGTTTAGGGCTCTATGCCTTACATTATGGCCCAAGCTCCTCACCTCACGCTGAACCCCACGATCAAGGGTCCAGGGGGCCGAGCTACCCCTTCCATAGAAGCTCTGGCTGCAGCCCAATGAGCTAAACCCTAAACCCCCTAAACTATAGTCTAAACTCCTAGCACTCCCCTTCATAATGGAGAATCAATTGGAAAAGAAAATGGAACATGAAATGAGTTATAGTCTCAACTCCTAGTATCCCCCTGTATATCCCCTAGAATACTCCCCTATAACTCCCTTTAAGGAGCCCAGAGTATAGCCCAAAGGACCAGACTCCAAAGATGAAAGTGTTCTGGGGATGAGGGTTGGGGTCTGTGGGTATGCTCCTAAAGTTATGGAAGCCGTAAGGGGGCCCCAGGTAAGGGGGCCCCAGGAGAACTTTTGGGACCTTACAGAGCCTTAGGGAGGCCTCAGGGAGGTCTTAAAAAGGCTTAATTATGGGTCCCCCACATAAAGGGGCCCCCTTAAGGATCCCACAATAAACCCTGCACCCTGTGCATTTGGAGTTTAGTATTCCCAGGCTACTTCTGAACTGTAAGACGGGAGTACATAGGGCCGAGACTTTGAACCTTTAAACCCTAAACCTTAAACCCTAAACCATAGAGGAATACATAAGGATGTAGAGGGCTGAAGGTTTAGGATGTGACGAACTTGAAAGCCCCAAAAAGAAGGGGGTTGCTGGGGTTGGTTGTGTCATTGTATCTTCTAGCATAACCCTAGGGCACCCTAAACCCTAAATGATCCCTGCAGAATCCCTCTACACTCTGGATCCACCAAGGGTATCACTAGTGTGAAGGACACCCATTTCGGGTCTTACGCGTCGCTTTGTTTGATTGTAATGTGTCATGCAGATATGATATACGGATGAAAGGGAACCTTGACTGACACAAACTTCTGCTTATGAACAGCAATGGCTCAGGTCAGGAACCACGCATTTGTAAAGACACCTGAGACTGGATTTCTAGTAGCTAGCTTGGCAGACGCATGCTTGATTCCAACATCAGGGTTCCAGCTTGACCTTATCGTTCGCAGGACTTCCTAGGTGTGTCTTGTCCCTAAACCCCCCCCCCACCCAACCCCCCCCCACCCCCCGCAGGTAAACCCCAAAACCCCGAAGCCCTAAATCCTGAACCAAATGCAAAACCTGAGAGGCTCTCAAAATTGAGTAACTCGTAAACAGTCCCGCGATAATCCTCCTCCACTTTCCCATTTGTGGTATCAAGTGTATGGTCTTTTTGGGGTCGCCATCATCATCATCATCATCATCATCATCATCATCATCATCATCATCGCGCGGCAACCCATATCCAGATACCACGTACGATAACATCACTTTGGCAAGCCTTCATGCGTATATTCCCAAGACACATGCACTCCAAACCTCCACAAATCCCTAAAACCCTACACCCCATTTTGTGGACGCCATCGGAATCACCTAGGGTTCTGGTTCCTGCATTCTTCTGCAGGCGAAACGGACCTTTCGGCAGTGGACGCCAAGTTGTGTCAGGCCAGTTATCGCTTTGGGCTTTCAGGGTTCAACCCTATAACTTAGGAGGGCCCCGCCCTTTTTTAGGGTTTAGGGTTTAGGGTTTAGGGTTGTCCTTAGGAACTATTTTTAAATTTTGTTATAGTGCAACCCTAAGGAAATGTTGAACCTGTTATCTTTGTTATAGGTCTAAGGAAACTACAGCTTAATAGTGGTAATTATACTAGGAATATAGGACGACCCTAATATACACCAAACCCTAAACTCTGAATCATGATCACTATATATATAATCCGAATATACCCCCTATATAATCCCTATATAAGCCTTATACGGTCCCTATATATATCATCCCGTATAGTCACTATTTACTGGGTGGGGGGGGGGTTCACGTAAGCTATAACCTTAAACCCTGGATCTCCTGCTGCCTGACGAAACCTCGAACAACTGGAACAACTACTCGCCTGCATATGGGGGTTATTTGGGGTTATATAGGGGTATCTGGGGTACGCATATATACATTGTCTGCGTGTGTATGTAGACAAGGTTTAGGGTTTAGGGCTTGGGGTTTAGGGAAAAGTGGTTGGATGACAGAGTTTGTGGTCGGGGTTTCATGTAGACCCGTGGTTAATAACCCCCCTCCTTTGAAGGGCCTTCATATTAGGATCCCTATTAAAACCCCTATTAGGGGAGGGGCTTTATTAATCACGGTTCTGGGTTAGGCTCATAGGGAACTATAACAGGCACAAAGAATGGGATCCAGCCCAAGGCCTGTGTTATTTGTCTTGATACCTGATACCGGTTACTGCAGAAATATAAATAAGTGGACACATTATCCACTTGGCATCCTCATACAACCATGCAACAACACTTTTCCGAAGCCCAAGCCTATAGTGTAGGCGTAGACCTACCAGAACAACAGCCAACACGCCTGACGATTGCACACCATAGCACAGGACCACTGCGACCCCTTGATTGTGAACAGACAGGGAAGTCCAGGATCTAGTGCCTTGATGTGTAGAGCATCACTTGAACAATGCAAACGTCATGAAGCTGTATTGGCACCATGTACTTCCCCGGCCGTCACACCCGGGTGCATTCCTCCATTCTCTACCAACCACCATGAAGATAGTTCCCAAATCCCAACCTCAACCAGCAAATCCTAGCCAGGCCCTAGCGTCGTATTTCGATTGTGCCTCGGCTGCTGTCAGCCACTGTCAGCATGCATACCCAGAGTAAGTACAACCAATTTATTACAGGAGTATCTTTAAAGGCTGGATGATTCAGTTGAGGCATCAGGTATGGGAGCTTCCCGAATGCCATTGGTTTTACGATATTTATGCACATTGCAGTGCGCATTTAGTGTTGTTGCGAGCTTGAGGGGGAGTGGAAGTGAGCGTACATCTCGAATTTCCAAACCCAAACCCCAAACCCCAAAACCTAAACCCAAACCCTAAGCCCTAACCCCAAACCCCAAACCCTAAACCCTAAACCCTAAACCCTAAACCCTAACCCCAAACCCTAAACCCTAAACCCAAACCCTAAACTGATGCAACCGTTAGGCCGCTGACAACGGTTCGCTTAAGCAGTTTCTTGGGCTACTTAGCAGACAGCCCATGGACTCCTGTTGGCTATGGATTATATGGAGGTTTCCCAAAATTTGGGGTACCATTTTGGGGGTCCCCATAATAAGGACTATAGTATTTTGGGGTCTATATTGGGGTCCCCTTATTCTTGGGAAACTACCATATTACGGCACCATATATTGAGGGGTACCAAAATGGGACTTAATTCTGGCAACTACTCACATGCACCCTACATGATCTCACTGGACAAGGCCAAAATCCTTAGCGGTGCTTGAATGGGAGTGGAGGGTCGAGTTGCTTTTTTGAGGGTTAGTAGAGATCAATATAGTTATTATAGGAATCCACTCTCCCAATTCCACTTCCCTCAACCTGAAACCCTTAACCAGGGTACCTTATAATTAGGCACCAGTAAGAACCCTAAACCCTAAGCCCTAAACCCTAAACCCTAAACCCTAAGCCCTAAACCCTAAACCCTAAGCCCTAAACACTAAACCCTAAGCAGGTTATAAGCTTCCTGGTAGAGTTAAAGGACCTTTGGGCTCAGATGAGCTATAGTCTAAGCTCCTAGTATCCCCCTTAATAAGCCCTATAGTAGTCCCTATATAATCCCCTATATATACGGTAGCGGACTCGCAGATAGAAATATTTTTTTTCTGCGTGCAGATAGAAATTTTAGAATTTTTTCCCAAACGCTCCAAACAGCAGAACCCACGGCGCAGATAGAAATATTTACCCAAATTTCGGCCCAGCGCAGATAGAAATTGTTTTCTCCCATTTTCCAGAAAAGTGCAAAAAATGCGACGCATTAGAGAAATTTGGGAAATTTCGCGGCCAGAGGCGCGTCGCAGATAGAATTTTTTGGGAAATTTTTTTGTACAGGGATTTTGTCTCGGAAATTGCACGAAACGTGGCGCATTGTACATTTTTGGGCCAATTGGCCAGCGCAGATAGAAATTTTTCGCGCTGCAATAAAAATGATACCCGATCAGGTCCAGATATGAACAAAAAGTGAAAAATATGTACAATTC
>CAJNIZ010003530.1:0-23417 GCA_905231905.1 Symbiodinium pilosum | reverse complement strand
GGGTGTACTATTCCCAAAGGGTCCATGTAGGTATATGGGATATACTTGGGCCTTAAAGTAGGTATATGGGAACCCCTTTGGGCCCTAAGTATATACCATATACCTACATGGACCCTTTGGGATTCATAACTAGGGGACAAATCCGCCACGAACCAGCTGGGTGCCCAGCATGCTGATCATGCGCAGTCTCGCTTCCAAGCTGGGACCAAAGTGCGGCCTTCTACAGAGGGTTTAGGGTTTAGGGTTTAGGAGGCCTAAATACTCACCGATAATGGTTACCAATATCAATATCATTTTGCCGATATCTATCCGTTTGAGGCCTCCGCTACCTATACTATAGTTATACAAGGAAGCTAGAGCCTATTTGCAGTGCAGCGGTTGGCTTCAGCGTTTCTTACCTGAGTTGGTTTGCATTCGTTCTTATTTCTGTGGGTTTCAAGCTTTCGGCTTGGGGTTTAGGGCTTTGACTCTGGGCTTAGGGGTAGCTGGACTGACGTCGGGCGCATGTAGGTCTACTGTATATCTCTGGTTCCCATTCTTTCTCGCGGATCCCGAGATGGAGCTCATACATTCATTTGACAGGACATAGCTCCAATTTAGTACAGGGTCCAGTATTTGCCGATCTTTGCTCTTGGATCCGTTAGAGAACGTCAATGTGGATTTGTGGCTAGGTGTGGGCAACGACAACACTGCCACTTTGGAAACGTGGAATGTCTGGCTTCCATCGGCACACATATTGAGAAGTCCCTCACATTTCAGAATCCCGTATCCTGTTTCCTTACAGAAAGACAGTCCTAACTACACAAAGCCCAAAATCCTGGCCTAAACTCAAGCCGCCCTAAACCCTAAGCCCAACCCTAAACCATATATACTATAGTAGTTTCCATTTTATTTTCCATTACCCCTACATAACCCCCAATATATACCCTAATATACTATAGGAGTTTCCATTTTATTTTCCATTATCCCACTAGTAGCCCTAAATCCTAAACCCTAAACCCTAAATCCTAAACCCTAAACCCTCAATATGTACCCTATAATCCCCATATAACCCATTATAGGAGTTTCCATTTTATTTTCCATTATCAAAAGTCGCAGCCTCCTGCGGGCTCAAACTGTCGCAGCTGAGTGAGGTAGCTGCTCGTACCACCTTCCAGGACCCATGTGGGGGTTTCCCAAAATCAGGGGTACCGTTCTAGGGGTCCCAATAATACGAACTACAATATTTTGGGGTCTATATTGGGGTCCCCTGATTCGGGAACTTACCATGTCTTCTCTCAAGGGTTATAGGGTTATAGGGTTATAGGATTGTAGGGTTTTATAGGGTTTAGGGTTTAGGGGTTTAGGGTTTAGGGTCTAGGGTTATAGGGTTTAGGGTACCCTAGTCATGTGCCACTTCTACCTACTTTACGTTTGAAAATGATACCCCAAGGCCTTGACACACCCAACTATAACCAACTGCTGCCGCAAAGCCTACACAAATCAGGTATCTTCTCTTGCCCTCGTTTTGCTGATTTGATCTGCTCTTCAGTCAGCCCTGCTGCCGAGCCCTGACATGACCATGGAACGTAAAAAAATCTCATCAAGAGAAAACTGGCGGGGTGTCCAGAAGGAGAAAGGTCCCTTCCGTACTCTGCGCTGACATCTATCCTCATAGTGCAATCAAACAGCCCGGTTCAGATTGACATAGGGGGTTGTTATGAACCAAGCAGGTGCTTAAACACCTTAGCATTTGCAGGAGTAGCCATTGCACGGCAGAGCCTCATCGTAGCGGTGCATGAGCCAACAGCAAGTCAAGCGGTATAACTCTGCAGCCAAGTCCTCCAAGCAGGATTTTTGTAAGAGGGCTTTCAACGCTGGGGAGTTAAGGATTTGGGTCTCAGTTGTTGACACTTGCGTTGCACTGCTACTGCCCCTTGCAAAAAGCACCTCACCGGCAAAGAAGGACAAAAGGTTACTAGCACACGGCATCTTCAGGTTCGTTGGTTGTTTGTAGGTGTAACCCAACTACCCCTAAGGGTCCAAGCATCCAACAAGTAATCCCTGGTTTTGCAGTAGTAATCGTAGAAAAGGTTTTGCGTAAGTGTAAGACGATTAAGTACTTGGACCCTTACTGGGTTGCTGTTAAGGAACTTAAATTAAGTTACTATATTGGGGAAACCATATTATTAACAATATATACCCATTATGGTTACTTATTTTAAGTTCCTTAACAGCAACCCAGCTTAGGGTACCGAGCTGTTGTAACGACTCAACGGCCTGGGACATTGAGCCTATCAAATGCTTCTCACAGTCCTGGGCTTGCGCATAGGTCTGCGAGGAGTGGACGGAGAAGTAGTAGTGCCCCGGCGCGTCGATTGTGCCTGTCTGCCAAGAATCCTTTTGGGCTGATGTGTTTAGGGTATAGGGATTCTTGAAAAACAACCCCTTTTTGATTTCTCATCGCGATCCCGCGGCTTCATTGCACACTCCCCAGAAAACCGTGTTGTTTTTCGGCATCCAGGTTTTGAGCGCCCACCAAGTCGCTAAGTGGAGCAGCTCTGATTTTTGCTTTTTGTGATTGGCCACCCTATATATGCCCTAAACTGTAAACCCTGAACCCCAAACCCCACGAGGATTTCAGACGAAGTTGGCTGCCCGCAAACCCATTGAAACAAATACTTGCTCATCTAAGCAGCGCTTTTATATGGCCGGTTCTCAGGATGACATGCCCAACAACAGAGAGAGTATAACCAACAAGAGAATGCAATCCAATCCTGCATTGAGGGCCATGGGGCCCGCAGTTTTCCAAAACGGCGCTAACCCTCTAAGACTTCCATCAGGGCGGCATCAATTCACCGCGACTGCGCAGGATAGTTACCCATGTCCCATTCAAATACCCATGATGCAACCATCAGTGGATCTGAGCTTACGGCTCTTCCTTTTGCTGCGGTCAAACACCAGCGGAGCGCCCCACTCTGTCGGTGAAGGCCTTAGCAACTTCAAGGATACTCCCAAAGGGTCCATGTAGGTATGTGGTATATACTTACGGTCAAAGTGGTTCCCATATACCCACTTTTAAATCCTAAGTTTATGCCTTATAGCTACATTGACCCTATGGCCCTATGGTACAGGCCTGGACCCCTTCCAAAGTCGATTATCTAAACGGCATGCCGTCTACGGTGAGTGCATGTTGCATAGTCTTTTCTCATCCATAGCAACGACCCTTTTTGCAATGCGTCGGGTATGGGTACGTGTATTCCTCACAATTCAAGTTAGTTCCTGTTGGTGACAGGTATTTTCGGTCAAAAGTATTTTTGAAGGCCACGAAGCTATGCCAGGTTTCAGAGATCGTAGGCCCGCACTAAGTGGGTGGAGGAGAACGAACAGCCGGCTACAGCAGTAATGTACGGTAAGTTGCGAGATTGCAACGGAAACTGTCCCAATCCGGACGCCCAATTTTTCCCAAGGACGATGGCAGTGATGATGGTGATGACGACAACGACGCTGAGGAGGACGGCGACGGTAATGATGATAATGGTGATGACAATGGTGGATGATGATGATGATGATGATGGTGGTGATGATGATGGTGGTCACAAGCCTCACTTACAGTTGCAATCAACACCTGCAACAACAAGTTATACGAAGCTGCTCCGTCCTTTTGCCCTTCCGAAAATCATGTCAGTTCTTACACATACTAACCTGTAGTGAGCATGTGCCAGACTTAGTCTGAAGATACGTGCTGGTTGAAGGATCCAGGAGGCAAGACCAAATTCCATGGCAGGACTGGGAGGTACAGACCACTTCTACCGTAAACCCTGGACCGGGCACCTAAATCCCGGGGTTGAAGTTGCTGTAGCTGAGCCGCACAAACACCAGGGTTACCCCAAAGTTCACCTTAACAAGTTTTCCAGCTTGTGCTGTTGAAGATGCCACATCTAAATGGCACCTTGTGTTCTGGGGTATGGTGCAGAAATAGGAACAACCCTTTCGAAAGTTCGCACATGGCTCGAGAACCAAAATTAAAGTTTCTGAAAATTACATCTACAGAGCCTTTATAGGGATCCCCATCATCCCTCTGCAGCCCTCACATGCCCCTGGGGTCCCCTAAGGAGGACTCTTATGTGCACATATGGGGAATATAGAGGGAATTTCAATTACAAGGATCAACTCCCTCACTCCTCCTTCCCTACGCTCTAAGCCCTAAACCCTAATCCACGCACCAGTAAGTCTATGTTGAGAGGCCCCCCAAACCTGAGCAACTCGCCCTCCCGCTGGGCGACGTGGCCGCTGCAAGGCCGAGCAGACAACCTGGATCAATATCATGTACCCTTGGGGTTGGGTACTGCCCCCACCCAGCACCATTCTACATTAGGGGTCCTATTAAGGGCTATATATAACCATATTGTAATTATTATCCAACTGTTACTGAGGGGGGGCAGTACCCAACCTTGGGGGTTAGAATAAAGATTTAGGGGTTAGAGTCGAGGGGTTAGGGGCTAGGGGGGATTTAGGGAGTCAGGGTTTACAGAGATTTAGGGCTTAGGGGCTTATAGGTTGCAGCGGCAGAGCCCTCCCAGTACCTCTGTTGAGGGCTATCCGGTCCTTGATACTGGGCACATATAGGTCTGAATAGAGGGTCATTGGAGTGTGCGGGTATAGATTTTTCTCGAAAATGTGGTTCCACTTGGGCATAAAACCAGAGCATCCCATAAGCAGCTGAGACTGGCAAAGAACAGCGCAATGCAAAACACGAAAACATGTATACCTACCTATATACATCCCTCCCTCTCTTCCTCTCCCTCTCCCTCTCCCTCCCTCTCTCTCTCTCTCTCTCTCTCTTTCTCTCCCTCTTTCTTTCTTTCTTTCGTTCAGGCTATGGAGGCGAGATTGCCCTCCGGGCTTCAATGCCCAGCCTGTGTTGGGCAGACAGGTTAAGTGACCCCTCGTTGTTTCAGAGTGAGGGCTTAATTCCCGGGCCTATATAGGGGATCTAGAAAATTATGTCATCTGACTGTGCTGCCCATGCTCTGAAACTGCGTGTTGCAAGTCGTATCCTTGCTCTCTCTCTCTCTCTCTCTCTATCTCTCTCATCTCTTTGTGTCTGTGTGTCTGTGCGCAATCACATTCAAGATCCACTCCAAAATGTGGTGTTGAATTCTGCTGCCGAGGTAGGGTAATATGATAATGGTATATGGTGGGCGCAAGGGCCGCAGAAAAATGTAAAAAGTGGAGACGTCTCCGGATTCATGGGCATCATGCTCCAGACGCAGCATCCTCCCCGAACATAGATAGAACCCAAAGAGGCACAAGTCAGGCGCCCATGAGCGCACAGCATCAGCACGCAGGATAATATCAACAATGGCCTTGCAGGGTCCCGGCTGTAGTACCAAGTGTACTACTGTTGTCTTCGAGAATAGGGCGCTTATGTTGGAAACTAGCTACATCACATCAGGTCTGCAGCTGATGAAGCACACGCTAGAAGTTGTTCGGGCTTCTATATTGAGAAACTCACCGAGTATCCATTGAACATGTCAAGTACACCTTACCTTTGCCTCCCCTATACAAGGTAGGACGTATGTCTGCTCTGAATGCCAGAATCCTGAATTTGCGGAAATGGCTCCTCAATACGATCCCCACAACTCTTTCTGACGGCAGTAATCCTACGGCCCCAAATTTGAGAACCCCCCTAGACCTTACGTCCCTAAACCCTAAACCCTTAACCAAACCCTAAAGCCTAAACCCTTAACCAAACCCTAAACGCTCAGTCTTAAGAATGGCCGCGGGGCGGCCAGCTCACCGTCAGCGCCCTGGAGAAGGCATGGGATGTGGTTCAGGGTCAGGTTTTTTGGGGTGGTGTTGCACTTTAGGGTTTAGGGATTAGGGCCTAGGGTGGGGTTTTGCACTTCAGGGTGTCGGTCAGGGTCTGCGGTTCAGGGTTTAGGGTTTTGGGTTTCAGGTTTGAGGTTCAGGATTTAAGGTTTCAGGGACTGGGGCTTGGGGTTTCAAGTGTAGGGGTTCCATGCGAAGCCTTGCGGACCATAGGAATCAGATATGGATACTGCTAGCGAGTGCATTTTCGCGAATAATGAATACTATAAGGCATGCTTTGAAAAATAGCATATGGAGAAATTACAATTTTTGGGGGGTCTAGCGGAGTCTAGCCAGGGTATCGGGTTTAGCGACTCACCATTTACGGAAGAATGTTTTTGGGCTCGTACACGGCTATCGCAGGGTTTGTTCAAGTCTCTTGCCACCGACAAATGTATACACTAATAGTTGTATCCTGAACCCCAAACCGTATACCTTAAACCTAAGCCCTAAACTAAGGGCATGCTGTCCCAATGGTTCCTCCAAAAAGGACCTGTAGAACAACCCCCACACGCTAGCATGCTATTGAGGCAACGAAATTGCGACTGGTAAGGGAATGCTTTCCCAAACGAGGACTAGGCTAGGAAACTCGTCACTAAGACAAGGCCACCCAAATGGAGGTCATCCATGTGAAGCCTCCTCCTACTTTTGATCCCGAATTCCTGCATGACCATGGTATCGGCCAAAACACATTTAAATTTGAGCTATAGTCTTAACTCCCAGTATCCCCCTTAATAACCCCTACAGTACTCCCATAAAGAACCTCCTATATAATCCCCTCTAAGGAGTTTCGACTATAGCTCAGTTAGACGCAACTTGCTTGCCAACGCATACGGCTAGCAGCTTTGTCTGAGCAACCCTACCTTTACCGGCCTCAAAGTTGACTCAAATTCTGCACCAACGACCCCACTCGCCTTGCCGCAACCTTTCCAGAACCAACCCCTAGATGCCCTAAACCTCACTAAAATCATGCAGACTCATCCCATATCCACTGGCCGTAATATCGGTACCAGCGCCACTACCAAGACCTCCTGAAACAGAACAACATGTGAACCCGGCATTATTCCATTTCTAGGGTTCAGGGCTTAGGGTCTGCATACAAGCCTGCAGCAACAGCGCAGCACCCGCAAATTGCTGCAACAAAGCCTTCACCTCAGCTGAATTCAGTGACGCTTGTGGATCAGCATGTTGTTGAGAATCACTTTTCTACATGCACAAGACAAGCAGAACACATGACAATCTGTTCTACACCAGGACCCTCTTTGTACCCTTAATTGGGGATATATGGTCCCAAATAGTAGGTACTTGGGCGCTAATAGAGGGTAGGAGGAGGGTCTAGGCACTCAATTTCCTATTATCCTGCAGCTTTCAGCCTGAGCTTGCTGGTGGTTTGTAGGGCGTAAAGGGAGAGATCCCTTGTAGGCCTTGTATAATCCCGTATAGTCCCTGTAGCCTATTTCACTGCCTACTAGCCACTATAACCCTTAATCCTTATAGAAACATACACGGAGTGACAAACACTAACCACTTACTGGAGGCAAGTCGGGGATAAGGGACTATAGTCCCTACGTAATCTCAATCCTAGACCCCTAAGCCCTACACCCAAAACCCTATATAATCCCAGATATACATATATGTACTATATTCCCTTATGCCCTACTAACCCCCAGTACCAGCAAGTGAACCCAAGGAACAATTCAGAGCCCGGAGCTTTGCCGGAAATCACCTGTTCTGCCAGTTGCGCTTCTGCTGCGATGCCTGAGCATAGCGTTTAGGGCAGATTTGGGGTGGAGGGTTTAATGGTTTAAGGGTTTAAATCCTAAACCCTAAATCCTAAATCCCAAATCCTAAACCCTAAATCCTAAACCCTAGGACTTAAGGCTTCTTGTGTGTATAAGACTTGTCACACTGGGCTCCTGTTACGAGGGCCCGGGAGTTGTTGCCGTCCCGTTCTTCCTGCTCTTCCGGCTGCAAGGAAATTCTACTACTGATGTTACCCTAGAAGCCCAGTTACCTATATATTGGGTTCCTGTCCTGAAGTTCCTATATAAATTCATACTATCTATAACCCAAGGACCTNNGTACCTGGGCTTCTAGGGTTAGTCTACTTGCTTAGTGGCACTGCCAAAGGCTGCCAGTCAACTGATGCACCATGCACCAATCTCATGCAATCGGCCCCGTATGGCATCCTGTCCGTTCATGGCCAACCATGGCCATGGCCAACCCATGGCTCACGCAGCTAGATTCGGAATGCGATCCATATGGAGATGTGGAGACCCTAGACTGTCCCTTGTAACTCCGTCAACGGCCTATCTTACTTTGAAAGCCCGAACCCGAAACCTCGATGGCAAACTTACTAAACACGAGGCCCTCAACCCCACAACCCGCCCTAAACCCTCAACCCTTGGTAGGGTCCTGGCTCAAGCCACCGAAGCCCAGACATTCAAGCCGACCCTGACTGTTCGCCTCCCGCTTACATTTGGGGTCGAGGGGTACGCATATGGTTGTTATGCAGGGGGTTATGTAGCTGCTTTGTGGTCTAGGGGGTGATATCGATGCTAGAACATGGAGGTCTAGTAGGGATTATATTTGGCTCCTTTATTTGGGACATCGAAGAATCATATGCAAAACAAAGTCCAAGCCTGCTAATCAACATCAAATTTCGTTCTCTTTTATGCACCATAAAGGGAAAACCATTTCCGGATTCTGGGGATTGCTCTAGGATTTCCCATAAAAGAGGTCCCTCATTTTTGAAACCGCCCATGTGTGCGTGTTTCATATACATCTTAATGTTTGGTCCCGCCTAGTGTGGGGTTCCCTAATTGTGCGAAGCTTCGCCGAAATTATTCAGCACCCACCCAGTTCGTTTGGGGTCCCTTAATTGTGCGAAGTTGCGCGGCCAAATGAAATAAATCCAATCCCGCCTATTGAATTTTATTCAAAAACTAGGATCCAATCCCGCCCAAACCTAGGATCCAGATTTGTTTGGGGGCCACCCCCTACTCCATTTTTGTTTGGGGGGGTCCCCCTACACTAATCAGGACCCCACATTATTCTAGCAGAAGGGCCATGCGAACCACGCGGAATGGCTGTTTCCCTTGTGGAGCTCTACAGGCTATGAGACGCAATCTTGTTTTCTAGTTACCCACGCGGACTGCGCGAAATTCGTGGCCCATACCAGGTTCTGCGCAGACCCCTTTTGCGAATACTCATAACAGCCGTGCAAACTACAGAGAGCTGCACACAAGACGTGGACAAGACAAAACCTACACGTGATTTCATATGCCGGCACGTGCCTACGCGAGCCTACGTAAGACTACGCTCTTCAGGCCACTGGCTACCACAAGCACCTTGCAGTTCCATTGCCATCATAAACTCATTGACTTCATGGAAAAATCTTTCGTGACCTCAAGAATGCCAAAGCCCGAGACCTACGCAAACACTGAAATCCAAATCCTAAACCCTAAACCCTGAACCCTAAACCGTGAACCCTAAACCCTGAAACCTAAACCGCAGACCCTAAACCCTAAGTCGTCTGAGCCCCATGCGGCGCCTTGAAGTTCAAGCCGAGTCTCGGTAGGGCCACTTCCGCAATCCGGCCTACCGGTAAAGCCGCTTGGATGGGTGGTTTAGGCTTTAGGGCTTAGGGGTTTAAGGTTTAGGGGTTTGGGGATTCAGATTTTAGGGATCAAGTTTTGGAGGATTAAGGTTTGAGGTTTCGAGGAAGGAGTTTCGGGGTTCAGGGGTTAGGGCCCTTTATGGATTTTTAACGTTCTAACAGTAGGGTTGCGCACAATGATCTTCCCGAATCGAAAGCAAAACACAACGCAGGATGAACTGGAAATTGGGCTCCCCTAGACCCTGAACCTTAAACCGGCTTGTTGGGATGGAAAAGGATGTGCAGGGCTTGGGGTTTAGGGTGGTGGGTCTAAGGTCCAGAGGTCAGGGTTCAGACGAGGTAGTAAGACTATATACGGGCAAATAGGGATGTACTGGGTTTAGGGCTCATGGATACTGTAGTTGTGCTTGCTTCTATATGCTGCTTGAGTCTTCAGCTAGGTTTTCCATCTAGAAGATATCCTGATTGCACTATAACCTTAGTTGTAAACAAACATTTTCATAAGTTTGAGACTATAAAGCTGCACCACCCAAAATTCAAGAAGGTCCTACATAATCCTAGGAACATCAACTCTTTCGGAACCCTTTCTCAACACAGCTCATGTGCCGCCCTACGTGCCCGACGTCTCTTGGGGAGACTCACCAAGATTCTTACACAACCATATGCACACCCGCCACCAAAACCCTGACAAACATCCAACCTCATATATTCTCGATGCTAAAGAAGGCCCGTTGCCATCTCATCTTGAAATTCCATGTCCATCTGCTGGTGCTCCACTGTTATACGATAAACACTAAAGCCTACAACATGCTTCAACAAACCGGTGAAGAGCACAAGGAGGAACCTAAAAAGCTCCATCATTGTGTTCTTAGGACTGCGCCAGGCCTTGCTCATCTGCCCAACACAGAATGAAGGCCAGGTCTTCAATGCGTGTCAGCACATCCGCCTGCGAAGCTAGTGCAAGGCAGTCCCATGAGTACTTCGGAGACCTATAGAAGTTAGAGAAAGGTTTAGGGGCACGGTTCAGTTTAAGTCTACAAGGAAAATAAGGGAATACAGAAATCCCGTAGTAGCCTGAATAATTCAGACACATGACGTTATTGAGGTCATTCAGAGGTACCCTATAACATCTTGGTACATGGAACCAACAACCATAATAATTAGTGGTAATCATTCAGGCTTCTAGCCATCATGAAGCGCACCATGCTGGCAAACCTTGGTATGAATCCCCGATTCCATGCAGCAGGGTTTAGAGTTTAGGGGTTTAGGGTTGAGGGCCTATCTCATCCATGCTTTATAAGGGTCCACATGGGAAATTTCTCCGAATATGCCCATATCACCCTTAATAAAGACACCTGAAAGTTTTTTGGAGGTCACATATATCCTTAGTCCAGGCAAACTTAAGCCCTAGATTTACAGCCCCCACACAGCCCCTCCAGAAACCTAAACCCTAAACCCTAAACCTCGGGTTCCTTAAAGGAGGAAGCCCAATCTGAAGAAATATTCACACGTATCAACTCTCCCTGGGCTGTGCTTTAGGGTTTAGGGTTTAGGGACAGGGCCTTGCGCAACCAGGACAGAGCCTGGAAAGGGGCCCTTTGAGTGTCGAAGGTAGCACCGCTGCTCATCCAGAACTCGCACTAAAACCCCTAAGGCTCCAAACAGGCCAAGGCAGGTACTATGTGCAAAGTGGAACCCTACTTACTGGTTAAAAGGTAGGGAAGAAGGGAAACTAATCCGTACATAATGCCTAGATACTATATTTCCATATTCCCTACTAACCCCCAGTAAACCTAGGGAACACAAGGTAAGATCCCCACCAAACGTCGCAATGGGGAACTGCTCTCGCTGAGCATGAGGTTGACCAGCAACTGCCTGTGCGAGGCCCTTCATTTTTTACACTGTACTCCGCAATGTGAACTCCAAGCTTGGGTTTAGGGTTTTGAGCTTAAGGATTAGGGCCTAGGTTCTTAAATACTGTCACCTCTGAAAAAAACTATTCTAAACCTGGCGGGGAATAACCCGTTAAATAAGCCTATCTCAAACACCACAATGCACACGCAGCGCAATGTACACAACACTTGACGGTTCATGGGTAGTTGCAAGTGGTCTAATAAGCCCTCCACCAAGTTCGGTCATGGAATTATATACCTATCTTGTAACCCACATAAAATGCAATGACCATCTAAACCCAGCACCGCTGAAACCTCGCGCCTGTGATGTGTCTGCCTGGGCTGATGCCCTGCGTCAATCGGTGGCCTTGGCTACGCTTCTGGAAATGCTATAGCTAGGGTTTAGGGCTCATGTTCTATGATTTGCAATCCCCTGACCCCTGAACATGTTTTGAAAATCTTCCCATTCTCATGATAGGCATTCCCAATATACTACCATGACCAAAACATCCTACATGGCTGTAGGGGGTCAGGCCTGGAAGTTCTATTCTGAGGGGGAGGGCTTAGGGTTTAGGGTTTAGGGTTTAGGGCCTAAACCCTAACTAACCCTACTCACTAGGCAGATTTGCCCCCTGTTAAGCTGATCAAAACCCCGCCTGACGAGCACGGTGGCTTGGCCAGAATCCTAATTCTCAAAGGGGCAATGTAGGTATATGGTATATACTTAAAGCCCAAAAAGGTTCCCATATACCTACTTTAAGGCCCCAGCATATACCATATAGCTGCACGGACCCTAGAAAGCAATGAGGGGTGCTGATCTCCATCTGGCTCATTAGGGGCTCCTGGGAAGTAAGATTCACTTCAACTGCACCGTCCTTGTCTGAGGTAGAGAAATGCACCAGCTATGAGCAGATGTAGGTGCCCCGCATGTGCATTGGAAAGGGAACAATATTTTATAGCGGGGTCAGGCTCATTGCCCTTGCGATTACCAGCCATGAGTATAGTATACAGATGTGGACATCCACACGTCTAAAGACAGATGCTATCTTAGAATGGTCGGTCCCCACACTGGCATGATGATGAGTATCTTCATCAACTAAAACACTCCCCCTGTCTTTTACACTTGCCTTGACGCTGCTTCTCTTTTGGAAGGCTGTTGCTAGTGTCACTGCTTGGCTTCCGTTCATGGCTGCTCTTGCCATCTAAGTTCTGCAAGGTTTAGGGTTTAGAGGCTCAAGGAGTTATTTACCAAAATCCTGAGATCCCGGCAAATACCTCCAGACTCTGACGCGGCCGTCTGCAACGGGCTCTACCTGAAACAGGAAGACCAAAATGCCTGGAAAAAGAACGCTCAACATGTCCTGCGTGTCTGACTTGAAAATGTGGGTTGAAGCCATGGTTCTCATTTCAGGAACTAATTGGCTGGGTTTCGGGGCTTGATTCGGGGCTGGGGCTGAGGGCTTCTGAAAGACAAGGCAATGAAAGATCTACTCTGGTTCTCTTGGCTGACAGCTAGTACTAATTAGCCGGCTCATATGAGACCATGGCCTATCAGGAAGGCCTACTAAAGCATAAGCTTCAGCTTCCCCCCCAATAGAAAATCTTTTGCAGTGACACTAGTAAACCCTCCACCTTTCTGCCTTCCACCCCAAGCCCTTGACACGTGCGAGGCCGCTAAACCCTAAACCGACCCCATAACCTGTGCAACACAAACTCAACACGTGGGGCTTACAAACGAAACTTCGTTGACCCTCATGCCCTTCCGCTTAGACCTTGAAACCTTAAACTCAGAGCTCCCAGCCCAAAACTCAAAAACTCTAGTCCAAAGCTCTGAGGCCGTAACCCCGATCTCTAAACCTTTAATCCCCACGCCCCAATCCCCAAACGCTGTAGGCAGTTGTCAGAATTACGGTCCTTTGTTGAATCCCTGTCATATAGGTCTACGATACTTGAGGAGGATCGTACCTTGGACGACATTCCTTCATCCCAAACCCTACTTGAAGCATCAGGGGACCTTGCCATTCCTTACTACCGGGAACCACAAAGTATGTACAATCGGAAAAGTTTGTTTGCCATCATTGTGCCTAATTTGGGGATCCAGGTAAGTCCCCCTGACTCGCCAAAGAAGGGCTTATGGTTTAGCATTTATGGCTTAGGGCTTAGGACCCCAAACCATAAACCCAAATCTTGTTGGTGGGACACCTCGCCTTGAGCCTCTGTGATGGCTGTGCCGGATGTCTCTCCTTTTTGACATGCAAGGTTTAGGGTTTGGGGAGGCGTAAGGATTTAGTATACTAGTTTAGGGATTTGGGGGTTTGGGGGTTTAGGGTTCAGGCCTTTAAGTTTGGGTTTGGGGGCATTAGGGCTTAGGGATTCAGGGGTTTGGGGTGCAGGTCTTTGAGGGTCTAAGGTTTGGGGGTGTTAGGGTGTAGGGATGAGGGATTTTGAGTTTGAGCGTTCAGGCCTTAAGGGTTTCGGATGTAGGTGTCTGTGTGGATTAGGATTTAGTGTAGCCAGCTGCTAGATTCAAACATTTCGGCCTTTCTGTTCGACAGCTTTGCAGATTTAAACCCTAAAAGCTAGACCCTAATAATCCGAAGATGAGGCCTGTGTTTTACATAGCTAGTTCATGATTAGACTCCGTGCTTTGTAAAATGATGGTTGTAAAGATGGCAGAATGCAATCCTCCTGACCGCTGCGCAAATGGCACACCCTAATCATGAAGCCATTTTTTCTAAGTCCCCCTGACCCTGCCAGTAGACCCTCCTTCACCCTTCAAATCTCCAAACCCTGCAATCCAAATCCCACAGCACCAAACCCCTACCTGGATCCCTAGAGTTTAATTAGGCTTTAGGGGCTGGATCCCCAAGGTATGCAACAAACATTGGCCTTTCTGGCCGGCTTTTATGGATTTAAGCTCAATATTTGGGGTTTACGTGCACTATTCATCCCTTTAAGCCCCAATGCTCTGACCATACACCCTGAAATCCTTGAACCCCAACCCCCTGAAGCCGGAAACTCTGAACCGGATCAAACCATGTCAGCGTCGGTCCTCACCACGCAACACCCCGTCGTTGCCCCTCCAAAACCTGAAGGCACCTTTGAGAAGCAGCAACAACAAAACGCAACAGTCCTATTTTAGAGCTTAAACCCTAGGGATCCAAAGAGGCCAATGTTGGTAATATGTTCAGACTTTATGGCCTAATGTGGGTATTATTGTTATACCTGAATCCCTAGGGTAAGGCTTAGGGCTTAGTCGCGGTATCGGGTGTAGGGCTTGGAGCTTAAGCGCTGAAGGCTGGTGCTAAGATTAAACATAGTAGGGAGGCGCAATGTTGTGCATGATAGCACTACAACATTCTCCTGAATTATGCATCTAAGGATTCATTTCTGGAAGGTTCTAGGCCCGAAGACCACATTATCAAAGGCTTTTAGGCGATTTTGTTGCTGAGGGTCATGAGAATGCAGTACGAGTTGCCATTCCCGTGGCAACCCTACGCGTGATGACAAGAAGGGTGATTGCTCCAGCATCCTCTTTCACATCTGGACGCTCATGGCTCAACATCATTGGGTTCGGTTACTTGGTTACAAAAGCCGGGCACATGATAAAACGCAAGGTTAGCCGACGTTTTGCACCAGCTCTTAATAACTGGCATCCCAGTGTCTCTCATGTATCTGCGCACACACCTCCTGTAGCATCACATCCGTACCTGAACCTATGGCCGGACCTACGATTCTCTACCAACGTCCAGTGGATGCCCACCACTGTCCAAATGAGTAGCGCGCGATACTCGCAAGCAGGGTTCCGGTCTACTTAGTTGCTGCTGCAACTGCAAGTATACCCCTAACCCCGCTTCTGGGCCCAAGAGGACAATAGAATAGGGTGCATGCAAATCTAGTGAGCAACTCAGCCACTCAAGGCATAGACACGCTACAGACCCTAAATATCCATGGGTAGGAGCTATGAAGACCCAAGTCAGGGTAATCCTGGCAAGTTCTGTGCTCCGGCCTGAATAATTCCCAATATCATTTGAGATCGATTTGTGGTACCCTACACCGGAATTGTACAAGGAAACTAACACCACAATCTTGGTAGCTACCCTGCAAACACCTCTATACTTCCAGTTTCCATGTATTTCATTCTCGATTTTCTTCGCCATGTGATTCTCTTATGCTGGTCCCTAAACCCCCAACCCTGAACTATCCTCTGTAACCATGGGCTCCTATAGGTTTAAGGGTTAAGGTTCAGCATTAAGCCCTGAACCATAGGCCCAAAACCCTAAAGCCTAACCCTTAAACCCTAAACATCCCTAAACCCTAATCCCTAATCCCTAAACCTCAAACTATCATCGAAAGCCATCGGCTCCTTCAGTGCTCTGAGGCTCATGCGCAGTAATGCCTCAGGAAGAAGGCCTGTCATCAGATCAGACCTTGATCCGTTCCCAGGGTTTCATCTATTGGGCTTAGAACTCAGGATTTAGGAGGTTTGGGGATTAGGGTTTAAGGATTGGTGTTTAGGGTTTAAGGATTGGGTTTAAGGTTTGGTGTTTAGGGTTTAGGGTCTAGGGATTAGGGTTTCGAGTTTCGGTCATTTTCCTCATTTTTGCCACTCCTCTATCCGTCTGCAGAGCAGAGGAACATGCACTCACACACAGGAATATGGCGACATCAGCAACAACTCAGTTTTTAGGCTTTAGACAGGACCCCTCAAAGTATGTCGAACAATGGCCTGCTGGTCTATTTTTAGATGTTGCCCTAAGGGCCCAAGTACTTAATAATCACATACTTACCCAAAACTGTACTACAATTACTGTTACCCAAATCCCAAGTACCTAATTATTGGGTACTTGGACCCTAATCCCTAAACCCTAAACCCTATATATCCCTATATACCCCCATTTAAAGGGACCCTTAGGGTGGGCCATAGTTTTACGCGCTTTCGACTTCCATCCACCAAGGCTTGAAGTGCCGAATACCTGGTCTTGGTGCCTGAACTTGGGTACGTGCACTCCTTGAGGTTTGGTGCTTTCCCCAAATTGCATTGCTACTATTTGTAGGAATATATATGGATATATATATGAATAGGAAAATACATATAGAAAAAGTACATATACATATATACATATATATCTATATTACTTTTACTGTTACTGTTATTACTATGTATTGCTACATGGTTGGACGTGGTTGGTACATAGGTCTGCAATTTTTTGTACAGGAGCACATGCCGACCAGTATGTACAACATTTTTGGGGGCACGCTGCAGGCGGCCAAATCAACCTCAAGCGTGCAAGCACCCAGTAATTAGGTACGGCAGCTTTTGGTAAGAGTAAGTGTTTTTTGTACAGGTTTTGGGAAAGTATATGGTCATAAATTAAGTACTTGGACCCCTAAAGCCCCAGGGAAAACGTGGGACCAACTTCACCTGAGCCTGCGACGGAAGCAGTGCCTCAACGGCGGTTGACTGTTCCGGGATGCTCCGGATACTTGCGGAGGGTTCCCGAGACTAGGGCATTTTTGCAGGGTCCCTACAATGAAACGAGAAAGATTTTGGGATCCATTTTGGGGGTCACCCCAGTTGTGGAAACTAACACTTGAAGGTTCGAGGGAAGGTTCAGTGTGCTATGATTTGGATAACTCTTCTGGGAACCAGAAACCTGGTGAATGGGCAGCGATGATACTCAACAAGGTCTCTCGAATGTAGCCTCGCCAGTGCTTCAGGGGAAGTGGCGGATGGGATATGCAGGTACCGTTTCAAGGTATACGGGTATACCTGGGGATTGTAAAGATCATTCCAAAGATCCACCCTCCCCCAGTCCAGATGCAAGATGCACTCGACAGCAGTATAGGGTAAAGTATCTTGATCCTTTGCAACCTGTGCCCGGACTCGATTCTACATCCCAGCCTGCATGCAGGGCTTATAAGGTCCCCGAGGCCCTTAGTCCTTGTCAACCCCAAAATCCTCAACCTAAACCCTCCCGATCATTTGGCTTTGTGCCTCACGAACTCCTCTGGCTTCTTCTTTGCCTCCGCTGGAGCCGTCCGAATCCTGAAGCAAGGGTACCACTGGCCCCCACCGAAGAAGAGGTCGAGGCCCCTTGCATACTGACACAGCTTAGGGTTAGGGATGTTGCTTGCATTGCCTTGGGATGACTGCCTTGAAATGCGGAAATTCAAGAGTGTTGGCGGGATGGTGAGGAATAAAACGTGCTTCAAGGTTTCCTCCACTTAAACACAATTTGGAACCGCAAAGCCCTAACTCCACAAAGCAAACTGGAACGGGAACTTGGACTATGAAAACCCCAAGCCCTGAACCCTTAAAATAACAAGGCTCAAAACACGTCAGACTTCGCTCAAAACTCCGGACGCGACTCCTCTATAATTTTTCTATAAACCTAGACCCTCCTTCAACCCTCTATATACCCTAAACAGGGACCATATACCCATATTTAAAGGGTACAAGGAGGGTCCTGGAAACACTGCTTAAACCCTAAATCCTAAACCCCAAACCCTAAACCCCACACCCTAAGCCCTGAACCTCAAACTCCGTTTTTTCCGGGGTCCTGGTGAAAGTCCCGCTGGATGAGAACCGTCTCCCTGCTGGGAGGGGCCGGCGGCTGCTTGGAGGAGGATCCTGGAAGTCCTGAAATGACATGCTGTCGATGTGGGTTTAGGATTAAGGGTTTAGGATTTAGGGTTTAGCGTTGAGGATTCAGGGTTTAGTGTTTAGGATTTAGGGTCTAGTTTTTTTTGCAGCTCCTTTTTCCAGCTCGCAGAACGATCCAGAAAGCAATTAGTATGCAGGAGCAAAGTTCCGAAAACAGCGTGTGCATAGAATGCAACACCAGAGCTCGCCAGAGGCATTAGCGAGGGACACCATCTGCAGTTTCCATTGCACTGACCCAGCATGTGAGCAGGACAGCGCAAGGCAAAGCAAACAGTTCAGGGCAGACTCAGGCAACAAAGAACAGGGCAAGGCCACCCATGCGGGACCGAGTCTCACTCCAACGGCAGCACGTTTCCATCATCCCTAGCCCCATCCAAGCCCGGAAGGTGTGGTAGACGAAGGCCCTGTCCATTTGTACCAGCAGCATCACAAGAAGCCACATAGCCACCAGATTCCATAGAGCACTCCCCAGGAGGCTCAGCATCCGCCGGTTCACCAGCAAGAGGCGCAGCGACATGCTCCACATCCATCTGGTCGTCAGGAGCCAACGCAGCCACATGGTCCAGACACCCTGCCAGACTTTGTGAATGAACTTGATCATTTTGTTCCATCCCTTGCAGGTGAGGCTCAAGCACCACATTGGTCATACGTCTCCAGGCGTCACTATGAGAGGCGGACGGGACCACACCACGGACCACGTTATTGTCCTCATAGCCAGAGGACTGTGCTGAGACACCCGTAGCCACCGGCAATCCACCTTCCACATGGTTGCCATCCATCACCAAGCCATCAGCGCCCTCATCGATCTGCGTCATCAGCGACTGGGGCCCGTCCTCCGGCTCCTCTCCACCAGGTGCATCCATGTCCACCCCACAACCCCTGTCAAGATTTTCCAGGTGCTGTGTGCGCTTGGCCTGGAAGATTTTCAACGTCTCCATCCCAAAGCGGTCGATGATGAGCTCGTCCGTAATCGACTCATCTAAATAGAGCACGAAGTAGGCTTGTGCCAGCGCAGCCGGGCACCCAGGGATGGCAAAAGGTTCAGCGAGGACAACGGTTGCCAGCTCTTGCGAGGACATGAAGATCGTCTCGTCGAATTCGACGGAGCCCACATCAGCCTCGACGTCACCATCACTGCCACCAGAGGGCACGGCATCTGCATCACTCGGCCCCACTGCCCCACCAGTTGCACCCCGACCACCGGTCACAGGAAACACGGAAGTGGTGACACTGAGCTGCGTCTTGTGGCTTCGACCAGGACATCATGGCTGCCACGTGCCACTGAGACCCCTTCACCTGTCTTGATTTCGTACTCCAGTCTCATCCGCTTTGGTGGTAGAGGACGTGATTCATTCATGGCCATCCGGAGCGCCTCTCTGTCCTCAGCCTGAGCACGGGCGGCTTGAAACTTGGCAAAGCTCTCCTCGATGGCCGCTTGTTCCTCCCTATCCCATTGTTCCTTTTCCTGCAATTGTAGCCTTTCTGCTGTCGTCGCGGGCCTGGAACCTTGTTCATCAACGACCCTGAGTTCACCCATCATTTCCACGGAGGTCTGGGAGTCCAGGTTGATGTCGAAGTTGTCATCCTCACCGCCATGACGCAACTCGAGAAAGACCCTCAGCTTCTGGAATTCGTCTTCTGCCTAGTTTCTGTCGTCCAATGTTGCCGTCTGCAAGCAGGCTGAGGCAGCTGTTGTCGTTGACGAACTGGATGAGCGGTTTAGGGTTTAGGATTCAGGGTTTAGGATTTAGGGTTTAGGGACATGGATGGAAACCATTTCCCAAGGAGTCAAAGACTACAAACAACACCTACATTGGGCCCTAGAGTCTGTAGACATGCCCTACATTGGGCAATTTGCGGCTTAAGGTTAGCATTTAGGCTTGAAGGGTTTAGGGTGCCAGGGTCTGGGCTTTAGGATTTGAGGGCTCAAATCTTGAGGCTTACTTGTTTGTCGTTAGCAGGGCAGAGTGGAACGACCAATGGACACTCAAAATCAACAAGTAAGCGGAAACTGGAGGTTTATGAGCGGATCTGGCGTTTATAGGCTTAACTTGCTGGTTGTAAGCAGCCCAGAGGGTCCAAGTACCCAATAAACAGGTACTTGGGTTGTGGGTAACAGTAAATAATTATAGTACAGGTTTGGGCAAGTATATGAATATTAGGTACTCGGACCCTTGGGGCAGGGTATGTTGGCTTTAGGATGGCATGGAGGAGCTATACTACAGGGGCTATCACCGGGAACCAATCCTTCATTCCCTTAACAACCCGTAGGCGAAATCGAAGAGGGTTTCCTGCAAAACTGTGTACAGTTTGAAGGAGGTGAGGCAAAATCTTGAGCCCCAAAACTCGACATAAATCCTGCTTCTTTTGACGGTTCCATGTGTTTCTCCATTTGCTTCTCCATGGTTTTCCCTAATCCCTCTGTACCCCCTGTGTTCAAGCTTCAAGGTCAGAGCTGAGTTTTGTTGGGGCGATAGAATATGGGATATATATATATATAGAGGGATAATGGAAAAGAAAACGAAGCTACTATTTACGGTTTAGGGTTATAGTTCCCCTTTAAGTAGAGTGAATATGGGGCCTAAGGGGATCTTATTATGGTTTTGGGCAAAGCTATATTCTATCTACTTAACGAAGATTTTGGGCTTTTGGGGGCTGAAGGCTTGAAGTTTAGGCTTCAGAGGTTGCATAGAAAGTCAGGCTGTAGGCTGGCAGGGCTCATGTTTGAGAATAGCGGCTAAAGGTGATATTGAAGTGTTTTCGGGATTGTAGGGTGTAGAGGCCTTAGGCTTCGTAAGGTCTGAAAGGGATGAAAAGGAATCATCACACGAGTTACCAGTGCTACCTATGCTTCATTCAAATCTCTTTTCATAAAGGCCTCATCCACCCGGCCATCTAGATTACATGGGGCTTTGCCTAAATTACTGGTCCCCAAATGGGGCAAATTGATGCTGGGATCCGTATTGTATCAGAAACCCCACTACAAGGACCCACAGAGGAAACTCCTGATGTAGCAATGTTTTGCTATTCAGTAGGGTTGTATGGGGCATCGCATCCGTATCAGTATCAGGGTTCTCCGGTTTTGGCAAGACACACATTGGCCTTGGCAGAATCTGTCCTGAGCTGGGTAACGTGTATAGGAATTGAATGACAATTTTGGCTATGGATAAAATATATTCATGGAACTTGTGAGGGATTAGAAGTTTTGAGAACTGGTTCTTGAAAAGAGCAGACTGCACAATTAGAGACGAGGGGGGTTGGGGGCACAAGGAAAAGCAGCATAGGTACCTACAAACGGCCTAGTGTTGAAAAGGAAGCAACTATTTTGAACAGTATCTACACTGTGCCCAAGTAAATTGCATTTCTGTTTGCATGGTGTGCTATGCCTGCAACTGCACAAAGCCTTAAACCCTGTGCCCACATCCAGAAGCCTATACCCTAAACCATACACCCTTAACCTAACCCCCTTAACCCTAGGGTTGGGCTTCAAAATGAACTATAGTCTAAACTCCTAGTATCCCCCTTCATAACCCCTATAGTATAGCAGTCCCCTATGTACTCCCCTATATATCCACCCTTTAAGGAGTTTAGACTGCAGCTCAAATGGTTTGGACAGCTTACTTAGGGACCGGCTGATGAAAACTGGGCTCCACACCGCCGGTTCCAGAACAAAGGCTCCAAGTTCCCTGCCTGGGCGCCATGAAAGCTGGCTCCACAACAATGGTTTAGAGTTTAGGGCTTAGGATTTAAGGTTTAGGGTTTAGGATTTAGGCTTTAGATGTAGGGTGTAGGATTTAGGGTTTAAGTTTTAGGGTTCAGGGCTTAGGATTCAGGATTTAGGGTTCAGGGTTTTAGGGTTCAGGATTTAGGGTTTAGAGTTTAGGGTTAAGAGTGTCCCAACGTGGAACACTTTGAATGGGCTGTAGTGTTTGTGGAGCCATTTTGGCAGGCTCCATGTTACTTTGGGGAACGGTGAAGGACTTTGAAAATCCATACATGCCACAGTCTAAACTCCTGGTATCCCCCTAATAACCCCTATAGTAGTCGGCTATATGATCCCGTTAAGGAGTTTAGACTATGGCTCACATGACAGAGCATCTGGGGAGAAAGATTTTAGGCTGTACTGGCACCTCTTAGGACTCTGAAGTACAGTTCCAAGGGTATAGGGCAAAGAAATGGCAAAAGGCTTTCCTCTATCCACCATGGTTCTTCCTCTGGACTCAAGCCCACCAAGCTCCACACCTCTAAGCCTTTTAACCTACACCCCTATACACCCTCAACACCAAAACCTTGTAGACTCTAAACGCTGGACACCCTAAACCCCTCAACCCCTTACAGACCCCAACCCCCCCAAGCCTTACCCCACGACTAATCCACCTAACCCCCTGAATCCAATGGACCCTAGACCCTAAGACCTTAAAACCCCAAAACCGCAGAACCAAACTCTAAATCCTAATCCCCTATAGACCCTAAACCCTATAAACCCTAAACCCTAAATCCTAAACCCTAAACCCTAAACTCTAAGACCTTAAAATCCCCAAACCTCAGAATCGACCCAGGCAAGCTGCGTCGAAGACCAAGGCTCCTTGCAGCTTCTTCAAGAGAACAGGGTTTAGGGTTTAGGGTTTAGGGTTCAGGGTTTAGGGTTAAGGGTTAAGGGTTTAGGGTTCAGGGTTTAGGGTTTAGGGTTTAGGGTGTAGGGTTTAGGGTTTAGGTTTTACGTTGGGTACTGCCCCCACCCAGGAACAGTCTATACCAGGGGTCCTATTAAGGGCTATATACAACCATATTATAACTATTATCCAGCTGTTACTGCGGGGGGGCAGTACCCAAGTTTTACGGGAGGAAACGTACTTGAACCCCAAAAGTATTCATCATCTGGCCTACTTTTGACGCCCAAGTGGGTTCGATTCTAGGGGATAAGATAATAATGATAATCATAATAATAATAATAGTAGTACTAACAGGAATACAAATAGTAGCATTATTCATAATAACTGGTTTTATAGCGACCAACTCCCACCGGCAGGGGGGATGAAATAAGGGTCTCCAAGATCGTTTTTCCGAAGCAACACGTGTTTCGGAGATCAACATAAGGTTCTAGGGACGCTTCAGGAGTTTGTAGGGATGCTCTGCCCAAATGTAGATTCCTGATTGATAAATCCTCTTCTTTTCAGGGCCTTAAGATTAGGATCACTATTATGATCCCTACCAAGGGGAGAGGGTTTATGAATCAGGGGTCTACCCTAAACCCTAGAACCCTAGAACCCTAAAACCCTACAACGTTAGATTGCAAGGCCGTGGGAAAGAAGAAGGTGAAATCTTGGGTCCACATATTTATGGAAAGGGATATGTTCATGCTAATAGCGGTGAATATTCCAATCGC
>CAJNIZ010003527.1:0-23431 GCA_905231905.1 Symbiodinium pilosum | reverse complement strand
TTTTTTTTTTTTTTTTTTATTTTATAATTCTCATGATTTTTTCATATTCGTCATTATTCTCATGATGTTACATTTCCTGATTTTTCATGGTTTCTCAAATTTGCTTCATCATTTTCATGTTGTTTTGTTAATTTTGTTCTTTATGTTTCGTGATGTTGCAAGATGTCTCGTCACTTTCATACTTTTTGGTTGTTAAAAACAACTTTTTTCATCATCATTCTGATGTTCGTTCATGAATTCTTATGATTTTCAATGACCGTCCATAATTTTCATGATTTTCACAAACACATATCTATCATGTTGATCTCCTTCTCATCTCTCACAACATTTTTCATCAGGTTTCTTTTCATCATCTCCACTTTTTTACAACATTTTTTGCCATGGTCATTCATTCCCACAAGGTTTCATCCTTTTGTTTTGCTTTTCATGATGTTTCGCGATTTTCATGATTTTCATCATCTGTTTCATCAGGTTTTACACTTCTGCAGCATTTATGATTTTCATGATTTTGCATGGTTGCCCATTATTTCTCGTGATTTTTCATCATTTGTCATCATTTTCATCATGTTTCTTGATTTGTTATCTTTTTCCATCAGTTTTGATTTTTGTTTTTAAATTTTTCATCACGAATCATCAGCTTTCATTGTTTTCATGATTTAGTGACGTGTTCCATCACTCTTATTATTCTTGAAATGTATTTTCACTTTTTTCATCATTTCCTAATCTTTCCAATTTTTCCATTTTACTTTCCATTATNNTATTATTAGTATTACTACTACTACTACTACTCCTTCAACTAGTATTACTACTATTTCTTCGACTGCTATTACTACTACTGTACTTAGACGTCCACGAAATACAGTTCTCTCATTCTTGCTTTTGTCCTTGCCCCCTACTGAATTTAGTTTAACATATGTTTTGAAGCTTAACAAGCTTTTTGTTGATGTGCTGGGCGTATGTTATTTTTGATGCTTGTAAAGTTTATTCGATCCTTCACCCTTATACGTGAAAGGTCGTTCATTTTGCCAGGCAACAGTTGCTGCCAAGTATTTGCAGCGGAAGCCCTGGAATTCTGATGGACGGAGACATGACATGCCTCGCAAGTTGACTACAGTATTTCAAACACGTGCTCTCCAAGAAGGCACCGCTTGTGACTCGGACTTGCTTTTTCATTTTCTGAAAGCTCAGGGTCGTTTGCAGCTGCAAAGTCTCGAGATGGTTACAGGGTGCAGGGTAAACGTGGAACAGCTCTGTCATGCGATATCCAACACCTGTGGTCTGGTACCATTTTCAAAAACACGTGATTGGTAGGGGACTACCGCTAATACTGCTGCTACTGCTGCAACAACAACTACTTCTTCTGCTTCTACTTGTAATTGCTATTCCTATAACAACAACAGCAGCATCAACCACAACATCAACAAGCACAACTACAGCTGCAACGCTTGCTACTTGTTGTTCTTCTTGTTTGCTCCTGTCTTTGCCAGTGCCGCAACTTTTTGTACTTCTGTGAGAAGCCAATGATCATGATGATTCTCACGCTGTCGTTGACAATTTCGAATTTCCCCGGCTACCCTCCCAGTGCGCGCCACCAGTGACCTTCAAAGGCAACTTGCTTCAAGGTCACCGCTTTGCTTGAAACATGTCACCTTTTGGCACCAGCCAGCTTTTACACAGACTCAACCATCTTCGACACCGCTTTGAATTTTTTGGTCGTTGATTTTGCATGTAGCATCAAAGCCACGTGTATCGTTCAATGCTATTATTGCTAGTTGCTGTTTGTTCTCATTCTGGCACTGTTCACGTTTCCGCTTTTGTTCGTTAGCTTCTCTCGAACTGCATCATTGGCTCTCTTGGTGTTTCTCTTCGTGTTCACCACATTTAACCACAATTTTCCACCCCATCGTCCCAACCTGTATCATCACGTATTCATACCCGATCACTTTTGTTTCGTATGACTCGATCTTGGCTGTTTGATTTCAAGGTTGTTCGCCACTCAGAGAGTATGATCAAATGTTTGCGAAACATCTCGCAATCACAGGTTTGCCATCGAAAGCAAGGAGTCCTGTCAAAAAGGCTAAAGCAAAAAACAGTATTCGCTCCTGCTTGGCCTTTCTGTGCAGTAGCCAGGCTGACGATCAGAGCAGAGAACCACGCTTCCTCAGGAAAAGGGGAAGAGGAATTCGCTACTGGCTCCAACTCAATAGCCAACCGTTTGTTTGATACATGGGAAATGTCAACTCTGGGCCTTGCTGTGGATAGACTTGGTGGGAAGGCATAGGCTTTATGTTCGACAGCTTGTGGCAGGTCACATCCAGTCCATTATCCAGGGTGCGCATGGAGGCCCCGGTGGAAGAAGCTAGGACCACGGCTGAGCAATGCTGCTGATAACCAATGCACATGAATTATTGCCCAGATGTGGGCGCAGGGTAGTTGCATCAAGGCTATTGGTCAGAGAAGCAAGGTACTTCCAGACATGCTGGGATGCGAACTGTTGAGAATTTACGAATGGATGTCGAGGATTTTCGTTTGGGATGCTTGGCCTAAATCATTTAGAGTTAGCGTTTGGTTGATTGTGCAGGGGCCATGATGTGGCTGCTTGGAATGGCAGCTTGCCATGTCAGAGCCACTTGCTGGTGTTTGTGCGCTCTCTCGAGTGAGTTTTGTTGGTGCCAGACCTGAAGATTGCATCAAGTTTTTGTGGGAAACCATGGAGATGGCGACAATGCCTCCAAAATTTCCCGAACTATCATCCTTTGTGTCTCGCAGGTTCTCCAGGTCATCCCATGGTGACAGGTGCTGCTCCAGCATCAGGTCGGACCAGCTTCCGTAGTCCTGCGGTCATGGTTATTGGCAGTGTACCTACACGAGTTCTTGTGATGCAACCCATCCGGAGGTTTCCAACTGGATGGGTCTTTGAGATCACCGTCCGACGCGTCTGACTCTCCAGTCATGAGCCCAGCGCATGGACAAAGCGCAAAACTTTCAGGGGAGACCTGATCCTAATCAGGCTTTCTCAAATGCCGGCAAGTGCAGAGGTCGAGAAGAGGACATGGATCAACAAAAGCGACACAGCAATGCTTTACGGTGGCTTTTAGGGCTACAGAACTGGTGTCTAGTTCTGAAGGAGTGGGCTGTTTGCGATGACCTGCCCAGACCACCTCTCAGTTCTGCAGCACAATCTACCAGAGCACCAAAGACAGTTTCGTCATGCATGCGCCGAGCCTGAGGCTGTCAGACCTGCACTCCGCAGGCAGCATCAGCCGGATAAGGAAGAAGAAAAAATGCTCATCTGCAGCAGCTGCAGGATTGCATATTTGGAGCATGGATGGACTGGTTTCCGCTTGGCACCTACAGTAGCAGAGGGCGTGGCGTCGTCCGACTACCCTGGTGGCTTAGGCTTGGCGGATGCACGGGTCTCTGTCAGAGGAAGCGCGGCTTGGAAAAAGATAGCCATGTCAGAACCGGCTAACGCTCCCGAGGCCAGGAATAGCGCACACAGCTGTTGCCATTTCATATGCAAGGTATGAAGGCCCAGACAAACAATGAGCAGCGAACTAAGCCACTCAAGTTGCGAGACGCAGAGAGGATGATGGTAGCTGCCTGGAGTGTTATAGCTGCGGGCTGCTTTCGAGTGTATAGTATCAACATTCGGAAGGTGTGGGCAGCCCTGCAGCGGCTCACTGCTACAGACAGTGAGCAGGACCCATGCTGCATCTCAGTCAGTAGAACCCAGCTTTCCACAGCACGTCCGGCGAACCTGAGAAAGCCTACATGCCTAATTCATTCCGGATGGCCTGCCCTTGCAGGAGAGACTGCTATCCAAATTATGCCGAGTGCGTGCTGGAGAGCCGTGACTGCCGGTTTACAGCGCCGGGCTGTGACGTTGCATTCAGCTGTTGAGTGCAACTGTATTTAGTCTAGATCCAACATGGAGATGTAGACGCTGCAAACCCGAGTCATGGAGCTCTTGGTCCAGTTCGTGCTTCAGTGTACATGGAGCTTCGTCGGGCACCTCTTCACATGGGTGTGGGAAGTTGCATGAATGCTTCCAGCCCAGGCTGCGCCTTAATCAGAGGTGGCGAACTCGACATGCACGGATCTTGGTCTGAGACTGTTGATTGTGCCACGGCGCTCCTGCTTCTAGGTGCCAGTCTGGCATGTCCAGTCATTGAAATGCCCAGGTGTTACACCAGGCGCTACAGAATGGCAGGCCATGTCGCTGCCTAAGCTGATCGCACCTTTCCATGCAGTTTTTTCAGGCACAAGGACATGTGCAGTACATGGAGAGTCTGTGCCTTTTTATCCACATGTCGATCTAGGTGACGGGCCTTACAACCAGACTGAGCCATGTGTGGCCGGGGCCCATCGCCCGCATGGCATGCCTTTCTTTCTTGTGGAGGAAAGAATGGAAGCCTAAGCTTGCACGAAAGCTTTGTCAAGGCGGAAAGTTTCGAGGCCAAAGACTGCCTTCTCACCACCTGGCAATCTTGGACCCCAAGCCTTATTAATCATGGACTTTTCAGTGCTAGCGCATGGACTGCCAAGAACGACTGTTTGTCACCCCATCTTTCCCGCTGCAGGACGGAATGCAGCCGGAGCTGTGATGGGGGCTGGCAGGCCCCCTGCCGCTAGCGTACTTGCAATTTCTGTCTTCGCATTTTGTTTGCGTGGAGGCACGCTTGCGGCGCGTGCGGCAGTTTGCTGCAAACGGCGGCGCGACTTGTGACATGGAGACGCTCCGTTCCTACCTCAGCAACTGCCCCTTGAGGCCCTTCAGCTCAATTTGGAGGTAGCTTGATACCAGGTGAGCAGCAGCAGTGCAACATCGAGCCTTGCGGCAGCTAGTGGCCAAGTGAAGCGGGATCACCTGATAAAATGTTCCACCAACATCAGCCTTCAAGGTAAAAGTTGCATCTTGAGCGAATGGGGTGCGGGGCGCTTGGATATGGATGGTGGGATGTCACACAAATCTAGCTGTTTTTTCGAGAAGAGGCCTAGATGTCTCACTCAACTTTCATTGTCTGGTCGGGAGAAGTTGGCTCCGCCCTGTCCCGTTCGCTGAAGGCCTGGCAAGGTTGCGACATCCTGAGTCCAGCGCAGGACATACATGCGCATATACGTTGGCTGGTAAAAGGAAAAGTTGCGGCATTTTCATCCTGAAGGGTCTGGTAAGCAGACAGACTTAGATCCAGTCAGACGAGTAACATGTGTCTGACGTTCCTGCGCATGCAGTCGAGGAATACCGAAGCCACAGACTCGGAGATGGAACCTGTTTCGAGAATGAAGGATTCCACACATGGACAGCAGCTCAGGCCGTGCCCTTCTCCAGCCAGCATCGCGGTCTGTACCCTGTGCGGTGCCCAGCACTTCGGGAACATCGAAATTTTCTTGAGAAGGGCTTCTGCGTTTTGCAAGTCAGATAGGTCAGATAGCGTATTTGTGGTCTGAACCGTCCCCTCCTTGGAGGCAATCAAGTCTTGCGGGAAACTCGCGGCTGTCCCATGGACAATCAGGTCCTCCAAGCTTGTTTGATGGTGCTGTCTCCAAAAAAGGATGTTTGGGACATTGACAGGAGCCGCAACCGTGCATTCTTGCGGCTTGGTGCAGCTCCTAGGTTGTTGTGGGCAAGAAGCAAAACCAGAGCAGCCGAGTTGTTCTTGAAAAGTGCCTCTCTGGCAAGTGCAGGTCTGAGTGGTCCGAGTGCAGCGCTACATGTGCTGGTCAGTCACAGAGGCACGTCATTTCATACTGAGTGGCCTCTTTATGTTCCTTCTAAGCCTCTAGCTTCTGTTGAAGCTGGGTGGAAGTGCAGAGGTTCATGCTCAGAAACGAAGCAGGGTAAATTTAATGCTTGTTTGCTCCACCTTGTCCAATAATTTTCCACATCCGGCAACAGGCTAAATCTTGAGCCCGTTCGAAGCATGCCTGCCAGGACAAGACAGCTGCCCTTTGATCAGACCAGCTGCTATATGGCAATCCAAGAAGGCCGGCAATTGTCAGTGCCACGATGTCCTGATGTTTGGAGAGATGGTCAGCTTAAAAAGGTCAGACGGTTCACGAGGTGCGAGCATGTGGGGTATGGCGCTTGACTATAGCATCAACGCAGCTGTCTTGTCTTGACTTTGCCTGAATGATTGCTCGCTTCTCATACTGGGCTTCTGAGGTCCAAAAGTGTGAGCAGGAAACCTGCCCTCTTTCCTCTTGGACGACTTGGCAAGTGCCTCAGATGGTTGCGGTCGCATCTGCGGCGCGGACACGCTTTTTCGACAACTGCACGGATCTACACTGTCTTTTAGGTCTGAATGTAGCCAAGAATGTGGCCGGGGCCTTTGCCACAGGTTGGCACCGATGAAGTAGATGCTGTGCTGAATCTGCCGTGGAGTACAACCCATTCCGCATCACCGTCTTGAGAGTTTGAGGTTATGGGATACACTCTAGGAGTCGCGAGGCGGGTCTGCCGTCATCTGGGCGGCAGAGTGTGCATTACTTCACTGCGATTGGAAGGTCCTTTCCACAACGCGGCATTCGGTCTGCAGCGAGCAGCTTGAGGAGGTGGCTCGCGCGAGCAATACGAAATGTCGCGATTGCTGCATGATCTCCAGTGGTCCAGGTGAGGCCGTGCCACCTGAAAGATTGTGTGGCAGTGGACTGTGTTAGCCGGACCTGTTTGCAAATGGACCTGCCGTTCAGTGTGGCTAAGCCTTCTAGGTGCAAAGGTATTTGCACCTCCGGTATACTCTCCTAAGATCCCACTAGCCTTTGGCATGTTGGAGACAGCGCTTTTGAAGTGGACACTCTGGTTGCGACGTGCTGCGATGAGTGACCTGCATGTCAGGTTTGGGCCGATTGGGATCACTGGAGTGCCGGGGACTTGTGACATGTTGGTACGCATGAACCGATGCAGTTACATACCTATTTTGGCCGTGGCAGACTTGTGCTGGAAGGGAGGTGTTGCTTAATATGACTTCCGAGGCCTGCAGCTGTACTTGCGGGGGTGGCACAAAGCGGCGGAATAGGGTCATCCAGCAATCGTGGCGGGCTCAATTTAAAGCTTTCGCTGATTGCAGTCGCTTGCAGCTTGGCTTGAGGCCTCGCCACGGGGGCAAGCTTTGTCAGCCAGAGGTCCGAAATGGGTTTCGCTAAATGTGACACGGCTTTTGCTCGAGGCAATGTCCTCGCTTTTCATGTCAGATATAACTAGAAGCATGTAGCTCCCTTGTTAGCATGTTTGGCGATCCTTTTTGCTTCTCTACGATACCTTTTGCTGTCGCCATTCGATGAACCATGATCAGTAGACGTCGCCTCACCATGATCAACAGGCTTCCCCCCACCATAATCAATAGAGTTCGCGCTCCTTCCACGATTGCCGGACACGTCAGTTATCCCAGGTAGTCTAAAAGCATGCCAACAAGCCAGGACCTGATACAAGTTTGTGGGTTTCTCTCAGAGGTTGTCCAGGCTGGTGAAGTTATTTTGGTGTCAATTGGGCCAGGCATCCAGTTGTTGTTTGTTTTTTTGCTGCAAGGTGGCCCTAATATCATATAGGACTCCATATCCCCGCAGCCCCCACACATATACCCCCCTCCAAATCCTTGCAGAGGCGACGGCTGCTGATCAGCGCCATGCATGGAAAACTCGATTTTTCAGTCTGCACCATAATGACTCTTGACTGTTTTGGAAATTCACAGGCTTTACCCTTCCAGCGCCCTTCCTTTTCTGGCATCAGCAGAGACTTGGGAGGTTTCCTAAACATTTGCAGAGGCTGAAGAGTAGCTCCGGGAAACCTCCCAATTGGGAGGGTTTGGGAGCCCTCTAGGAGGCCTTGGAGGCCGCTGCAAGGCCTTTTTTTCACTCGAGTCCTTCCAGAAGCCTGTGCTGAGACGGTGGCAAGGGCCTGAAACAACTTCCCAAAGGTCTGGGAGGGGTCTGGAAGGTATCTGGGAAGCCTCTGAAGGCTTCTGGGAGGTTTCTGGAGAGGTTCTGGGAGGCCGAAAGGTTTGGCAAAACTGTGACCGCAATAAAGCTCGGCAACCTATCTATCACTTGCTGCGGTGAGCACAGGAAGACACCTCAGTCACTCAGGGACCTGGGCACAGCTGCAAATAGTGTTTAGTCAGGGCTGATACTTGTAGTTTCTGATAGCGGCTGTACTCCCCACAACTCCCTAGAGCTTTCTATGATAATAGAGTCCATTCGTATCCTAGTTTATGCCGCTCCAGCCAGAGGTCTTGGCTAGTAGGCATTTAGTGCTTCCCCAGAGAGAGGAATGTCCTTCAACGGCCATGGGTCATGGTCAGAATCGTGAAACGCTTATTTACAAGCCCCATTCCAGCACTCAGGAAACAACTAATCACATCTCACACGCATCATCAGCTGCTTTTCAAAGTGAATGTTGTGAACAATTTGACGGGCTGTGTTCACTCCAGGGTTGTTGCAAAACAAAACCTGCAGATTCAAAGATTGTTATGCTGTGCGATCTTGCCACCTTTCACGCAGAATGCGATGGGCGTTACGCTCAAGCAGTGCATGATGCAAAGGAGCGCTTTCATGAGCACAAAATCGACATGGACGGGGGGCATCCCCTCGATGACGTGCGGACCGCCTGTCACCGAAACAATGATGACCGCATCTAGCCAGACCCCAATACCGGGCAAAGACAGAGAGCACATGCCTGCCGTCAACGATTGCAGGGAGGTTGGGCACTAGTTGCCATTGAGCAAACGAACTGAGCGACTCAGTTGCGAGCAGGGCTGCATGATAGGCGGCGTGGGAGTAACGACACACAACCTCTTTTACATGCCCAAGCCAACTGTGTACAACTGATATGGGCGTGCACGGTCCTATGCCCCAAGATGACGGTGGAGCAACACCAATGTTAAGCAAAGTGGCTCCCATATGGCTAATGGAAGAGTGCGAGTTTGTGCTTGCGATGTGCGCAATGCGTGCTGCAACCAACCTTTGGGGTGAGCATAGCAAGCGTGCCCACAAGCCCGCAACACGCAGTAGGCACAAAAACTGGATGTTCAACCAGCCTAGCTGACCCTGCACAACGGCCGTAGGTGCTCCTCGGGGCCACATGAGCAGGCGTCGCCCCCATTGAACAAAACGGGCGCTCAAACGCTGGAGTTCAGGGTCATCCATCACAAATTCCAAGCCAAAAGATGCTGATGGGCGAACGTAAAAATGAAAGATGCGCCCACTAAGACATACAGGGAGATCTTCTGATGCGGTCCATGTTAGGCAGGTTGCAACACGAGCCTCACCACGAGCTAGCAAGTGATTTACATGGTGTTTCCAGCACAGATTCTCCTGAAAAACGATCCGCAAGCATGCATATGTTTGCACATACGGGATGTGCTGGTTGCCCAAGTGGACGGTTGTCTCTCATGCGAGCGGGCGCAAAACACATCACTGCGGATTTTTGAGGGCCAAGCGCAAAATTGAAACGCCATGACCGCGCCCAAGCAGCTGCTGCGTCCAGGGCACGCTGCAAAGCTGTTGGGTCTTTGCTCAAAATCACCACGTCATCTGCGTACATCAAGATTTGGACTTGCGTGGAGCCTGCACGTCCTGTGCGCGCAATGCCATTGCAGACACGCTTAATTTCAGCAGCCGAACCATTCACTACAACATTGAACGGAAACCTGCTTAGAACCGCACCCTGGCCAAAGCCATTTTCAACATCCCAGCTATCAGACATGACTAAGGAAACCCGTACTGCAGCCGTGCGATGCGAGACGAAATCATCAATCAGATGCCACAGGCCGCCTTTTACCCCGGCGAAGCTGTCTCCGGAAATGATCACAGCCGCTGGAATCATGCAACCAAGCCTTTATCATCCAAGCTTGGGACCGCCACAGCCTCCACACTTCGATCCCGCACGCAATAACTGGACAGACAAAGCACCCGCATCCATGAAGGCAATAAGTGCAAACTGTGCCTTCGAAGTGCGGCATGTGTCCTGTAGCAAGGCGCATGCCACGTAAGCTCCGCAGTCCAAAATAATGTCAGCCGGCAGAGCTGGCCCCTAGCATCCAGATCACAATTTCCGGGGATGGCTGAAACCTCTTGTGATTGTTTTCGATCTGGAACCGGCGATTCCATGATAATATCTCTATTTCAGTTTCCCTTTCATGCATCTGCAGGACAAAGGCGAGATTGCACCCTGTGCAACGCAAACCTGCGACATTTGCGTGGATGGAAGGTGCAGTGTGTCAGTTGCTGCTATGTCGTTGCAAGCATTGCCAGTTTGTGAGTTGCAAATTTGAAGAGGACATTCGGACCATGAACGGCACCGATATTACTTACTAGAGGCAGATTACCCGCGGCTCAAAAATCATGTGTCTTTTTGTCCTGAGTTCTGACATGGATAGAGGCGATAGGAGAGACCCAGAAGAACTGTCAGAAGTTGTGCCATGACAGCCAAAAGTTCTCACATCTCGGTAGCCGGCAGCCCGGCGTGGGGCTCGCAAAGCTTCTGCAAAGGCAGCTCCTTTCTACGGTCCTAAAGAGTGTGCCCATGCTGCCCTCCTTTTGTTTTCTTCATCCATTTGGATGTCCTTGTCGGGCCTGGCGCTGGCTGCTGGGAGCAGCTTCTGTCCGCCGGTACCGGTTTCGGAGAGGCCTCCAATCTGACTTCTGATCTTGTTTTCTTGTCTCTCCATGGTGCTCAGGTGTTCGCAAAATTATGGCGTGAAGTGGGTCCGCACATACATTGTGCCACAAGAGCAGGCTGCAATTTGTGCTGCCAAACGCTTCTGCAACACCAAGTCTTTGTCAGAGTCGGCCGCGAGGACCTATACTACGATTTCATCAACAGTGGTGGCTTCCGCACTGCTGAGGCGCTGAGGGAGCAGGTGGCCAGAACAGCAAGGCATTGTGTGCCGCTTGGTGTTATCTGCATCTGCCTGCAGCAGCCGAGGTCATTGACACTGCCGTGGATGAGGCGCGCAGAGACACGAAGCGGAATGCAGCAACAACACTCTAAGGGTTCAGGCTGCACGTGATTTCGGATCAGCGAGAGCAACTGCTGGTAGAGTGCACCTCGCACCCTTGCCGCATAAGCAGGTTCTGGGCATTCTCCGCGAGCCTCTGGTGCAGGCCACCTGCAGAACCCAGCCGCACAGCCGCTGCTGCTGCTGATTCTCGTCTGATTCAAAAGGCAGCAACCTCCAGAGCGACCGCCGCACTGACGGCCTTACATGCGGCAACCCCAGTGTTGTCGCCAATGCCAACGGGACTTGTGCACAAGGGGAACCGCAGCATGCAGCAGCTCTGCGAAGGCGTTTCGCTATGGCCTCTGCGCGGTCGAGTTTCGGGCCCGGCCTGAAAGATTGCGCGGTAGCTTTCATGCGACTGCTGAGCTTGCTACATTGGGCAGGATTGCTACGAATCCGATGAGATCCCCGTAGACTATGCGCTGCCCCTTGGCTGGGATGTTGCATATCTCACCGAACAGATCAGAGCGTCCTGTCAAGCCATTGCAAGCCTGGTTCAGGACTTATTGCGCCGTTGCTAAAGCAGCGCTTGAAGGCTTGAATGTGGAGGAGAGAAGTGGTCATGAGTTACGGCCTTAGCCGTTCAAAAGCCAGGGCAATGCGCAGGCTTGCCTGGGGTCCCTGACACAAGGAAGCATTACAGGGATTGGTCGTTGGTCTGCAACCAGCCAGCATCAAATTGGACACCTGAAAGAGTCATTTTTGATCCAGAATTTGCAAGACCTGCTGTAGCATCAGGTCCCTCTGCACCACCCTGCTGGTGCCAGAGGCATCCGCAGCAAGACCTTAGATGGGCTTCCAGAATGTCCATCGCAGTCATCTATCCTTACACCGGCCTTGCAGGCGCTCGAGCGGATCGTAAACTCTGTGCTGGCTGCTGTGCGGCAACCACTGCCATCAGCCACTACTGCTTTGCCCCTCGATGCATGGTGTATACACCATGCGCAGAGGTTTGATCCTCAGCTGACGGAGGCCATTGGTGTTTCTTCCGCCGGAGCTCTCTCCATCCGGGCTCTGCGATCCGCGAACGTAGCTTTTCTGAGAATTTGTATTTTTCATGCTCGTAAGATGCTCGCAGTCACAGCTGTCAGCTGATGAGGCTGCCTATCGGCGCGCTGACCAACCCCGAATTCAAGGGCGAAGAGCTGGTTGATTACCGAGGCGAGTTTTGCTGAGAATTCCCACGCAGCATGTTCTGCCATGTGACTGCGAAAAGAGGTTTGCGCGTGCCGCAGCTGTCCGTGGAAGCCATCCTGAAGCGCATCAGGCCGGAGGCCTAGTAACCTGGTACTGGCCGAAGTCTTGCTGAGACAGTGGTACTGGACTCTGTCATGCAGCGTGGCACGGTCAATGAGCCTATGCGTCTTTGAGCCGCGAGAACAGTGCAAGGACCATTCAGATTGCATTCCGATATACTCCGATTTGATAGATAGTTGCAGCAAATTGCAGCGTTTTCCAGCTACGCGGCATTCTGCAAAAAGACGCGGGTGTAGCTGTTGTTCCATGAATTTGATTTTGACCTGGCCATTTGAAGCAGGATTTTCATGCGTATTCCCCGCGTTTGTGACGCTCAATGAGTTCAAGGGTCTTTTCATGTAGGCTTGACGCATTGGTCTATGGGTTTGATGAGCGAGTTTTCCTCCGTATTCAGGCTCGCCTCGTCAGCCCAGGGTTTGAGAAGTGCTTTCAAAGGCTCGCCCTATTGCAGCAGTCCAAGGTTGTCTTAAAAGAGGCCTTGAAACCTACTGTCTTGATCACACAATTCCTACGTTAAAGCGGCAGATCCTGACGGAAGCTTGCAACATGCATTGGACTATTCCTGTTTTCAAAAGGGAGGTGACGCTATTCTTGCTGTCTCTCACATCTCTCCTTCTCATTCTTCTTGCGCTTCGTATTCAGTTCCTCGGATGCCAGATCTCTGCGGCCGCCCAAGAGCTGCATGTCTTTAGCTTATGTTGCATGTGGTCGCGGACAGTTCTTCCCCGCTACGCCACAACTAGAAGGACGCATGTTCACGTTCGTTGCAAAGGCCTGGATGTCACGAATGCAAAAGCATTCTGAATGCATCTCAAATGTTTCCCTCCACTGCGCAGCGAGCCCCGCAAGCCCGAAGCAATGCACAGGTCTCACTTCTGCTCTTCTACTTGATCTCCTGGCGGATTACATCCTTTAGACCATGTCCTTCCCCAAACTGGTGTATGTCAAAATTCAACTCTAGGTTTAGAAGAGGGCGCCACACCGCCCCAACCCATGCACGGTGTTGAAAGGGTTCTCCGGGGAGAGGTGCAGCTGTGCAACACACTTGCATGCAGAGCTCTGATCAATACATCAGGGCTTATGCTGCGTTACGCTGCCGCCAAAAGCGTAACGCAGTGGATGGGCCATATTGACTACCCACCGAAGTTCCGACGTCAATGCAGATCTCCTCTCAGCAGGTATAACCAAGTAGTTGCCGTAGTGTTGCCAGACTGTTCTTGGCAAAAAAAAGTTGGTTTCGCACGAAATGTTGACAGGCTCAGCATTTTCTGCACCTGCGGGGGAACCGAAGAGCCGACGCAAGCCGTACGAACGTCTCTTACCCCAAGCCACCACAATAAAGTTGCGAAAAACCTCAAAAAACCTTTCTCGAAGGGGGCCGCTTCTGCAAATGTCAAAAATGCCACCCAACTACACTCAGCCCTTCGCGCGGACCCCATGGAAAAAGGATGACTGCTGTAACATTCCGGGTCAGTGGTAATACCGCCTTATAAGCAGCTGTTCCCAAGGGAGTTGTTTTTGGCGGGGCTCCGTCTCCCGATAACGTTCAGCACTGCCCAGCAATCTCAGAAGAGCTAGCCTGCTGTTCAGAGCTGTGTCTTTTCGAACGTGTTGTGCGCTACTTCTCGCAGGTGGAGAACGAACAAGGAGCTCTCGCGCTGGGTTGTAAATCTGGGCGCCTATGATGGCAAATGTGGCCGGGGTACGGCTTCCTGGCAGCAACCCAGCATATCCAGCACATCCTGCAACCGCAAATCCCATCCAGTGGCATGTTTTAGACAGCATTGCCTAGGAGTGCCATGACCCAGCAAACTGCTTGGTGGAAGAGCAGCACTTCCATGGCCTTCTGGTGGAGGGAAACGCCTCCGCAGCGGAGGCTATGCATGCGAGGCTGGATCCAATGACCTGATGCTTAGCTAATGCTCACGGCATGCGAAATGGTTTTGGGCACTTGAGTTTCTACCTAGCAGGCTTCACCATGAGCGCTTGCTGAACCACATTCGAAACTCGGTGGCCTTGTTGGTCTGAGCTGCCTCAATGAAGCAATGAATGGCGCCACCTTCTTTCATTTTGGCCTGGTGAGTTGAGGCATCCGCGCAGTGGCCATCACACCCCCCACAGTGGCAGACGTCGTGTTGGAAAACCTTCCGCTGGTGGATGTGCTTTTGACTTAAATGTATAGATGTCATGCCTTGCCTGCCAACACGGGCCTGAGGTTGACCTCCTGAAGGTTGATGTTGACAGTATGCCTCATGATGAGCTCATCCAGAGGCTGCTGGTTGCTGGACTGAGGCCCAAGGCAGGGCAGCAAGCCGAAGCTGTTTGCATGCTACCAGCTTCCTTCCACCAGCTCGCAGGTGGTGCACACCGAGATTGGCCCAATGTTTCCTCCTCCAGTTTCTTATTGGCGCAGGTATGCCTTTGGCCTAGCGCGTCCTTCCACTGCTTGCTTGCCTACGTCATTCAAAGGGGCTGGCATGGCTCACTTGAGGATGAGGATGACCCACTCGTCTACACACCGCGACCCGAGCTTGTTGGGCTGATTCCATCCCTAGCCAGGGTGGATTCGGTCCAGAGCTGAGACATTGATTTGAAAATGAGCACTCCTTCCACTTTGCTGAAACACTGGCAGTTATGCACAGGTGGTGGCACCATTCGGTTACGAGTTGCTGCAGGCATTCCTCAGCCCCATTGCACTAAAGTGGCAAGGCCACTTGAGACGAGAAGCCTGCCAACTGCCAGGTTGAACTCTATGATGCTGTTTGGGTGCGGTCGGAGTACATGTCCGCCTTTGGTCGCGTAGGCGACCGTATAGCTTGCGAGAACGGTAGATGCCCGTGCTGGACTCTGATTCGACAGTACAGTTCGTTTACGCAGGTGAATACAGCATGTACGACAAGTGGCTGGTTGGCTCATTCTGCAATCCTGGCTTTCCAAGATTCGGTGAAAGCTTCAGGTATGGTCCAACACTGAGACAACGGATTTGAGTCATTCCTGGCCCCACTGAAGCTCCAGAAGATGTCCTTAGGCCGCTACGACTTCCGCGCCTGGGCCGCTCCCGAGCTTCCTTGGGAGGTGTATGCAAGAGCTGCATGCTGACCGCATGATTGCGTTAGGAGTCTTGGCTTGTTTGGTCCAACCTGAGCCGCTGGCTGTGAGATCTTGCGGTCTCAGTGATTACCACTTGGCTTACAATTTGGGAGCAGGGGGGATGTTGACACGTAGCCGCTGACACATATGCTCAGTTTTTGATGTACGTTACAGTGAAGAGTCAACAGGCCTTACTGCACAACGTGCTGGGCATGCTTGTCCAGTTCAGTGGGTCGTGTGCGACAGAGCTGGTCTGTTTTACTGAACTGATGCTCACGCGTCTTGGAATGAGGGAGGCTCCGAACACTTGTGGACGTCTTGTCAGCCTGCTGACCTTTCTCGGCAGGTGCGTTTGGGCTGGATGCGGGAGCTGCTGCAGCGTGCGCAGAGTGATGGGCGCTGGCATCTGGAGCTGCTTGAAAAACAGCGCATGCTGCGACCTCCATGTGCCATGTCTCACTTGTCTTGCGTTGGTGGTCTCGGCAGGTGGAGCGAGTGGGGTTCATGGTCCTCTTGTTCGGCCACCTGCGCTTCATCATACAAGGCCACCCTTGCTGAATGACATTGACGGTAATGACAAGTTTCTTCCGCATTGTTAGGTTCGGTAAATGCCTCTTTCTTCCTCTGCCAGGCACGCCATCGCAGCGTGGATCGTCACCCCAACTTCTGTGGGAAGCCAGCCGTAGGATTGGAGGATCAGTATGAGGCCACGTCAGTTAGCGCGACATAATACGGACTGCATCAAGAGGGCAAAACAGTTGGGCAGGTTTGCAAAGGGCAGCCCAACTGCATTCCAGATCGCGTGGGGAGCCCCTGCGTGACCAACTCCTGCTCTGGCCACTTCCGCTCTGTCAGCAACCAAGGATTGCATTCTCTCTGCATGGATCCCTTGGACGGGATGCAGTCAAAGCTCCATGTCTTTTCCTGCACTGCTTGGAATACCGCCTTCGGAAATCATTCAAGACTTGCCATGCGCCTCCGAACAAGTCGGGTCTAATCTTGTCTCCCTCGTCCATGTTCGCGAGACACCCGCAGCCTCTGGCTACAGCAAAAACCATCACTGGCAGCCACCCTGTGCAGCGCACGTCATGTGAATGCTTTACATTCCCTAGTGGACCCTCTTGTGATTTTTTCGAAGTGGTTCTGCCTCCCGCTATGGAACCATGGTACCCGACGATGCTGCCCTGATTCATATCGATGTGGCCCTGCTCAGTGGTCGGACTGCGGCCGTGTCCATGCCTAAAGTCGGCACCGTTGCCGAGCTGCGTCAAAGAGCCCAGCAGATCTTGGGCCTCGGGCTCCGAGACCTTTTCACTGAGGGAGGCAAAGAGCTGGCAGGTCGGAGTTTGCTTTCTGAGGCAGGACTACAGGATGGGGACAAAGTCACAGCCTGTGTACGGGACGTGGAGATCAATTCGTGCTACCGATCCTTGATCACTGCAAGCGGTGCTTGGTCAATGAACCTGCCAAGACAAGGTGATGCGTTTGCAATGGTTCAAACTGACGGACGTGTTGTTACCCGGCGGGAGAAGTAAGGCCTCCTTCGGCTGTGTAGCGGTGTGCAGCCCTCCATCTCAAAACGCATCCAACTTACATGTCGTGAACGGCCAAGAGGCATCCCCAATTGAATTCTGATAGCCGATAGCATACTTCAGTCATTTTTGTTTACCTCAAAGTGTTTGGTGCTATTGGAAGCATTGAGTGCGCATTTTACGACAGGCTGCGTAGCACACTTCGAACTGCAGTCAATTTGCTTTGCATTCTGTATAGCAGCGCTGGTTGAGCCCGCAGCTCTCTTGCTAAGGTGACCTGGGGTGATGCAGCGTACGGGGGTGACTGTTCGGAAGTGAGTTGGCAGCTGGTGGACGTCCAGAAGATAAGGGCTTCGCAGCAAGCCTTTGCAGCGATCCGTGCAGATGGTGCGGTCGTCACGTGGGGTTGTTCAGACCGGGGTGGTGATAGCAGCAAAGTGCAAGAAGAGCTGATGGATGTTCGAGAAATTTCTGCTTCACAGCATGCTTTCGCGGCACTTCGAGGTGACCTCTGTGTGGTCACATGGGGTCCCGCGTACTGTGGTGGTGATAGCAGCAAGACGCGGCAAGAAATGCGCAATGTGTGGACAATAGTGGCTTCACAGCGAGCTTTTGCAGCTATCCGTACCGACGGAACGGTTGTCACTTGGGGAGACAAAGGTTGTGGAGGTGACAGCAGCACCGTGCAGCATGAGCTACGGGACGTACGATCCATTTGTGCTTCGCTGAGGGCCTTCGCTGCCATCCGGGCTGACCGGACGGTCGTTACCTGGGGCAATGCAGACTATGGTGATTATGGTGGAGACAGCACGTCAGTGAAAGAAAAGTTAGTCGGAGTCCAGAGCATTGTTGCGACCATAGACGCTTTTGCTGCAACCCGGGGCGACGGGCGAGTTGTGACGTGGGGAGATGGAAGCCACGGTGGTGATTGCAGTGCTGTGCAAGAGCAGTTATGGGATGTCAAGGAAGTCCGGGCCTCATTGGCAGCCTTTGCTGCCATTCGTGCTGATGGAAGAGTCGTTACCTGGGGACATGTTGACTTCGGTGGCGACTGCAGCAAGGTTCAGGATGGTCTGATAGACGTGCAGAAAGTTTACGCTTCTGCTCGTGCTTTCGCTGCAATTCGTCGTGGCGGCTCTGTGGTGACGTGGGGCGATGTGGATTGTGGTGGAGACTGCAGTGCCGTGCTAAGCCAACTGCAAGATGTGCAAGAGATCTTTGCTTCGCAGCAAGCATTTGCAGCAATCCGTGCAGATGGAACAGTTGTAACTTGGGGTCATGCAGATCGCGGCGGCAACAGCAGCAATGTTCAGGATCAACTCCGAGACGTTCGATCCATTTGTCCTTCACAGCATGCTTTCGCGGCAGTTCGTGGTGATGCCACGGTTGTGACATGGGGTCCCTCAGAACATGGTGGCGACTCTCATGCTGTCTTGAACGAAACCTGATAGGTGATAGGTGCCTCAAGTTGACGTGTGCGTTTCACAGAAACTGAACTCTTGAGATGCTGGGCGGCTGGGCGTGGACAAGTCAGGGAGTCCTTGGAGCGTGGCCACTTCGGCTTGGATCCTTGCAGCAGAGCAGTCTGCCAGTCTGCGGTATTCTAACCACGAAGGGCATGCTGGCCGCTGGCCCAGCCGCTGGCCCAGCCGCTGGCCCAGCCGCTGGCCCAGCGTCCGGCTTTCCTGGAAAGTCCACGAGCCTGAGGAAGCGCTCCTCAGTGCCTAGTGCGTGGCAAAGCGATCATCTCTTTTGCTTGTGCCACTTTCGAAGCAGTCTTCTTGGCTGCGTGCCGTGGTCACTGAAAGAATTTAGGCTTTAGGCTTGCAAGCATTCCGTGCAATTTCTCGGTGTATTGAAGCTTCAAAATCCCCAGCCCAAAAACAGACAGCCAGGTTGCAAATGCTTCGGGGTGCGAGAGCGTTGGCAACCAAGTGTGATTACAGCTTGAACCGTCCCACGCTGGCACTTGCAGCACAGCCCAAGGCCACCGTAGAGTCGAGCAGTATGCCTCTGGCAACGGCAGGGTGTCTCAGCCATTTGCGTGCAATACTGGCTGGTGACAATGTTGAGAGCTCGCTAAGGCCGCCCCTGCTCCGAGACCTCGCTGAAGGATGTGGAGCCCAGGACTTAGAAACGTGGCTGTGTCTGATTCGTTTTGACATGTCCTTTATGGCCAAACGCAGGCTGTGATAATGCATGATAATGCTTACATGCCCTGCCCCAGCTTGCCAGTCGCGCAAAGCACAAGTTCATACGCTTTCGCATACACCACAGCATGCCCAAAAAGTGTTCAAGTGTTCAAAACGAGTGGTGTGGCAACAAGTTGGAACATTGCCATGGGCAGCGGTGCGTCAAAGAACGCCAGGGCCAAGGGCTTTGAGGCACCCCCAAGCTATGCAGCGCTGCGACGCCGGCGTCGGGTCCTGCTGGGTGCAGAGCCCGGAATCGCTCGTGACTTTGAGCAGGTCGCACCCTGGGAGCAATTCCGGACGGACGTAAGCGATCCGGTTTTGGACCGGGCAAGAGACACGCAGGACCTGCGCAGAAGCCTTGAGGATGTGAAAGATGACATGGGCTACTTGCGCGAAAATGCCATGGAACGCTTGGAGCTCAATCTGCGGCTGCCTTCGAAGATCTCGCGTCGCCTCTACCACTTGGCACGCGTCCAGCAGAACTTGGGTGAACCACGAAAGCCTCAATTAACTTGCTTCGAAGTCTTATGCTTGTCTTCGGCCTTGCGGTGGAGTTCCGAGGCAGAGCTCCTGGAGCTCTTGTTCTGCTTTTTTGATGCCGACGGTGATGATAGGGTAGGCTTAGATGATTTGACGCGCACCATTGATGCTTTCCTTTCTTTGGAGGAGTCGAGTGCCGGTTTCTCTGATGTAGAGAAGAAGGAGTTCCGTAAGCTGGATGAACGCCGTAGGATGACAGAGGTCCGTCGACTCGCACAGCAGGCACTCAGTGGCTTCGCCCTTCCGGAGTCAGAAGACGAGGACGAGCTGGTCAAGGTTGAAGGGACAGAAGCCGTGACGAAAGGCGACACGGACACGAAAGGTGAGGTATCGGGCGATTCAGAGGGCAAAGTCCAGGGTGAGGCAAATGAGGCCGACAAGGAAAGCAAGGCGGGTGAGAAAGAAAGCAGTATCGAGCATCAAGCGAGCACTTCGAGCAAGCTCGCAGAGACGGGCAAGCTGGAGATGCCGCAGCCGAAGAAGAAGGCAGGGGGAAGCCTTTGTGGTCGCGCGCCCAAGCAGGAGCGGCCGACGGGGTTCGATTCAGAAAGTGCTGCTACCCAGACGAAGCCAAAGGACAAGGAAGAAGGTTCTGGAGAAAAGCCCAAGGAAGAGGTAAAGCCAAAGGCCAAGGCTAAACCAAAGCCGACAGCAAAGTCCGCGGGAGGGCTTTGTGGGGTCAAGAGGCCCCTCACCTTGTCTTTCAAACAATGGTCAAAATGGATTCTGACCACAGAAGTGCTCCCACCCAGGTTGACACTGGTTGCAAAGGAGGCGTCTAGCAATCCGAAGTCATCACGGGCAGAGTCAGGCCCGGAGCACGTGGCAAAGCCCATGGCATTGGCTGGAGAGGAACCTGCTCCATCCCTCGCGCTTGCAATGCCTGAGCCCAAATCACCAGCAAAGTCTGATGACACACCAGATGATGATGTGCCTTCCCGACCACTGCTGTCGGCCGTGTCCTGAGAGCCTGATCTGCTGACAGCGGTGTCCTGTGCCATACAGCTACATTAGCTGCTCAGCGATCCAGACGGCACTGCAGAAACTTGCGGTGCTTCATGTACCATACACCACCGTGTCTCACCGCGCACGCTCCTGCGATCTGGAAAAGGGTCTTTCCCAATGTTGCATGCTGACCGGGATAGCCACTCGGTTGCTCGGTGCAGCAGCGGGCCGTGAGTTGCCATTTCCACAGGCCCTGTGCTCCAGGCCCTGGCGAGGTGCGACAGTGATGCCTAGCCATTTGAAGCATCGAAAGCTCAGTCAGTTTGCCACATGGCCCTACCAGCTCACGTTCTGCAGCGTTGGCAGGCCGTTCCAGCTGACTGCCGACCTGACCCTGCCAGGAAATTACCCTTGCATGTGTGTTGTTTGAAGTGCACCAGTTGTGTGAATGCAGGGTTGCTTGACACAGCTTTGCACCAGGAAGTGCCAAATGGGCGATTGGGAGGTTCCCCGCAGAATCTAGTACAGGTTGCACTTTTTCTGGCTGAAGTCTCGCATTGATGATGCTGTGCTTAAGGATTGGCAGCTTTGCTCCCACAGCTGTGGCACGGGAGAGAAGAAGCGTGGTCCCCACTTGGCCCAGATGCAAGCAGGGATGCGCAGGGCGTTTAAAAGTCTGGGATGGCATTGGCTCCGACTGGGCAAGGCGTTCACGCTCAATTCTGATTCCGGCAGCTGTGGGAACCTCGGTCGTTTCCAAAGCTCCAGGGTTCTTGAGGCATCCTACCATGTCAGATTTTTGCAGTTCCGCTTGCGTAGCTTGCGCAGGACAATGGAGCTCCTTGCGATCACGCAACTGAAGAGGTTGGCATCATGGCATGCTCATGTCTCAGTGCAACTCACCAAGATGCTGCCAGGTAGAGCCCTGCAACACGCAGGTGGGTGAACTTGAGTTATAGGTCTGACGTGGGCGGGCCATTTGGAAACTGACAAGCAAAGCCCCCGCACCTCTGCGAAGCCCAGCCAAAGAGACAACGTTCACTGAAGGGTATCCGTGGCAGGCCTGTCATGAGACGTGCATTGACTGCCGGTGGAGCTGGGCGCCAAGGTTTTTCTTGCTTGTTCAAGGCAATCAGCTAAGTTCAGGAGTATTTGGGTTCAGGGTAGTACTGCTCAGGCGAATGGTCAATGTGGAGCGACTGTTCCCAGTGCGGGCACCAGAGGCAGATCCTGAGAGCATTTTTTCTGCGGTTGCAGGTACACGTGAGCTCGTACGGCGTCGTACGGTTGCTCCAGGTACCGACACCGTGGAGTCGTCAAGCAGGCCAATCACTGCGGCAAGAAATGCGAGACCCAGGCCCGGTCTGGTGCATTCATTGGTCATCCTACACCGTTTCATTGTCTGTTTCTCATTCCCTTATGCTGGCAAACATCAAATAGAAGGCTCACCGTCGTTTAAGAAGGTCTGCCCACGAAGCACTCCGGCCAATTTATTAGCAACTGCAAGCCCCACATTTGCACGGCCACGACTGGTGCCTCTGCTCCTGCACCCCGGAATCCACTCAAAATGCAAAGGTGAACCATGTGCCAGCCGTGTGCGCTCGGAGCAGAAACAGTTCTCAGGAAAGATTCTTTGCCCCGCCTGTACAGGCAGCCAAAGAGGTCGGCCTGGGCCTTGGAGGACCATCAACTCACGCCTCACGCGAATTCAAGGTCAGATAAAGTCAGGTTTTCAGGGAGTCTCAGGGCGTGCAGGCGGCTGTCCACAAGCAGTAGCATCTGACCGCTGATTGCCCAAACCAAGCATCACCAAAGCAATGGCCTTTAGCCTAGGCTCCAGACTAGTGCGTGGAGCTCCTGTCCGCAGCCAAGGTTTCTGCAAGAGCCCGTGCGTGGAGCACTATTGCACCTGGAGCACGTGGCAGGCATTGCGGCATTGCAATGAGTTTTGGGCCAGCTTGTTCCCTCGTGCCATGAGCCAAGTTATCAGTGGCAGGAGATGGGAGGCTGCTCCGCGCAGTGTGGGCCATCGACTAGGCCATGTCGTAGTGCATCATACCCGGATGTGGCGGCAAAAAGGTAGATGTTGGACAGAGATCTTTCAAGAACGAGTAGCAGATAAGTAGCAAAGCCAGTTTGGAGATTCGTGATGAGCAAGTGCTGTGGACATCGTGGACTGTGGACTGTGGCTCTTCTCGCCAGGCTCCTTCAGCGCCAGCTGCGGCTAACAACAACAAAGGCCGAGCTCGAGGCAATGGCTTGGCCGATTCTTTGATCCTAGGGGGCACTACCCCCCTTAAGGTTTTAGGAGGGTTTGGGGTTGTTTTGGGAAGTAGGATCGTTTTGGGTTTAGGGCTTGTTCATTGTTTGGTTTTCGTAGGAAAAAAGGAGATGCTTTAAGCCTACATAGGGTTTGGGGTTTGCTGAGGGTTTAGGGTTTTGCGGGTTGTTGAGGAACTAGACTGGGGTTGTTTACGGTTTAGGATTGGATCCATACTTCTACTTCTAAGGAACATTTTTTTCTCTAAGCTTTTTTTGCATTGCGGCCGCATGCGGCGATTGCCAGAAAGTCCGCCCGAGTATGCCCGGTACGCCCAGTCACGCCCCGTACGCCCAGTCACGCCCCGTACGCCCGAGCATGCCCCAGTACGCCCGGGTACGCCCGAGTACGCTTGAATACCCCGGAACGCCCGAGGACGCTGGAACATAACTGGCATTGGTACCGTCTCAGTTTCCCGGGATCACCCATTCCGAGCTACACCCTTCTGGATACCTCTAATTGCTCCTGATCTTCTCAATTGCTCAGGATGCCTGCGGTACATCTAGTACGGGACTCCTAGTTGTTGTTGTTGAGTTTTTTTTTTTTTTTTTT
>CAJNIZ010003526.1:0-23434 GCA_905231905.1 Symbiodinium pilosum | reverse complement strand
CCACCGCCACCGCCACTGCCGCCACCGCCGCCGCCGCCGCTGCCGCCACCACCGCCAACGCCACCGCCACCGCCACCACCATCACCAGCAACACCAGCACCACCAGCAGCATCAGCAGCATCAGAAGAATAAGAAACTTTTGCTGGTATTACATCTTCATCCTATTCCACGACTGCGGGAGGATTCCCAGTGCTTGCCCTGATCTGACTTGCGCCGCCTTCGGTTCAGCAGAAGCTTGTTGCCAGTCCTGGCCAAAGTCTATTTTTAAAACATACCCCACGACAGACTTTTTTACAGGATCCAAAACATGGACCCTCCCAAGATTACCCCATTACATTGGGAACCTAGGGGGGGTATTAGGTTATGGAAAGGCTCCATGTTTGGGATTCTTTAGAGGCTGGGAATAGTACCCTCATATGGACCCTCCTGGTCGTTTAGACATTCTCACGGTCCTTCAGCTTCAGGGCATCGCATTTTAAGAAATTTCTTTATCCACAGCTAGGAGGACCCCCCCACCCTGTAATAGTGGTATAATAGGAATAAGAGGACCCTAATATAGTTACTACTATCCCCTATAGTCACTATCACAGAGTGGAGGGTCCTCCTAATCCACAGCACTGACTAGGTTCCTTGAGACTTGAAACGCATCTACTATTTAATCTTGGTCTCCAATCAGGGTCCCCTCCTCATTCAGGGAAGCCCGTCTGCACTCCAGCGTAGGGTTTTGCTTTTTACCCTAAACCCTAAACCCTGAACCCTGATGTCACCCTTGGACTGCAATGTCCGGCCAGAACACAGGACGTCCGATTGAGATTTGGGGGATTCCCAAAATAAGGGGAACCCCAATATAGACCCCAAAATACCATAGTCCTTATTATAGGGACCCCCAAAAAGGTACCCCTAATTTTGGGAAACCCCCATTTGGGGGATTCAGTGTATTAGGGTTGGGGTTTCGGGAGCCCTTGTAGGATGCGAGGGCTTATTTGCAAAAGTTCGAGGGGAGCAGGGCTTCAGCAACCGTACATTATAACACCCTTTGGCATTTGGCAAGTTGGACTTCGGATTATATCGTAACATCGTGATCTCAAGCTACGCTTTCTTGATCAATCTCTCCCATTTTTGGAGACGAAGGTTTAAGGCTTGAAGCGGTCTAGTCGCAAATCTGTTGAACTGATTGCTGTCATCCCCAAAAAGTTGATTTAGTTTGGGTAGGCTCCCGACCCCTGGTATGAGACCTGGCTTTAAGTACCACTATTCCTTGTCAATTAGCAGGTGGGAGAATGCTCCATAGTCTTTTAGTCCCTGGGGGATCCTGGCAGCTAAGTCTGCTGCTTCTTCTTGAGGGGAGTGTGGTTAGGGAATAAGGGAATATAGGTTTTAAGGTATAGTCCTTCTAGTATAGGGTTCAAAGAAAAGGGTTAGTAGGGCGGCATCCTATGGTTAAGCATAGCCAAGCCAAAACAATCATCAAAAACAATGACTCCTTGATCTTGATCTTGACGGCCCAGCAGTGGAGGACCACAGTTTCTTGGCGCTGCGCAAGCGTCGGGCACTTGGGTTTAGCGAGGCGCGTAGGGTTTTGAAGTAGAGCTTTGGGCTATATAATCGAGAGGCTGTGCAGGTTTGATCGTGTTCAAAGTATGAAGATTCAAACGTAGTCTAGTTGGTTTGTTGGCAATCCTGATGAGACTTGCCCCTTGTTTTCTTGGGCCGGGGGTTCCCAGCTCTCTGAGATTTTGAGGAATCCTTACAGTAACTTTAGTTAGTAGGTTCAGGGCTTCTGCTGCTTTACGGGAAGCGGGGGAGTGACGATGCGGACTGTAATTGTAGTCTCTCTCAAGCACAAGTGAGTCTATTTGGGTTTTGTGCTTAGGCCTGCCCTAAGTGTCCAAAATTCATGTGCTTGGCAGATTTTGGAGTAGAAACTGCAGATTAAGTTGGGAGCGTATGATCATTAGGTATCTCGTCTAGCGTGCTTTTCCTTGTAGCTCTCACTCCCGCTGGGGTGTTTGAAGTCACCACATGCTCCATACGATCATCAGCCAAAGACTATCTGCCCAACACAGCGGGACCTCATCCTACTGGGAAATCATGCTGCTCTACCGAGGGGTCATGCCTAGGTAGGCACCCTAAGCGACACTGACATTGAGCATACTCCATAACCTGAACCCGAATGGTACTTTCCGTTTCTTTTTTCCTGTGAACAGCCCTAAACCAACCATGATAAGTCGTAAACCTTCAGCCAGACATGGTGGTGTCCATGATGTTTTTCCATTCTAAACCCTAAGTCCAGAACTCACAATCTGAATCCCGGGTTCGGCCAAGGCAGCTGCCGTCGCAGTCGCAGTCTGCCTGTCCGGCTGCAGTGGTGGGCAAAAGGACCCGGTGAAGGGTTTAGGTTTCAGAGTTTGGGCTTGAAAGTACCATATACTATACTATACTATACTATACTATAATAGTAGTTTCCATGTTCTTTCCCAGTCCTATTGGGTAGTAACCCCTATGTAACGTTTGGCGTGCAGGTCTTAGGCTTAGGTGGGTCTCAGGGTCTAGCTGTTAAGATTTGGGAGTGGGGACAACATTCCAAAGCCTGGCGTGTAGAGTTGATTTTGCATGCTTCACCGAGGGGGGTACTGGGACGGCATCTTTCCTTTGGGGCTACCTGGCGGTGGATGTATGGTTGTCTACAAGAAACCTGGAACCGAAAACTGGACGGTTGGTTGGAACGAATCTCTTGCGTCTTTTGATTGCTCATTCATATGTAGGTTTGGTTAAGCAATCTGTCCTTAACGGACTTCGGGTGTTCAGTGTGCCTTCGTGGTGATGAGGCAGCAATGGAGACTGCCTACGTGGGTGTTTTTGGGACCCTTTCTACCCTTTGGTCAGCTTTTCTTTGGGCAAGGTACGTAGCGCGGCAACTATTCCAAATCTGAAGAATCAATGCAGCAGCATATTTTGAGTTCTTGCAGTTGTGCCCCCATCCGAATTTATACAGGATCATCTGTTGAAGGAACATGAAGTCAGCGCTGCACAGACTTCCGAGCTTGAAGATTACTCTCTTTGCAAAGCACTGTGAATACTGTGATCGTTAGCACTGTTGCTTATCATGCTCTGCTGCAGCTGTTTTTGCGTAGAAGCAATCCTGTAAAAAGGTCAGTACTCGGGATCCTTACAAAAACATTCATGCAGGGACTTCACGTAGAGCCACATGTCCTCGGTCAACAGCATCATTCTTCTCATTGAGATGGCAGTTACACAACTACCTTTGAAGAATCCATATATGGATCCCAAAATCACTGTGTAACCCCCTTATATCACAGCGGTCGTAGTGTCATCTATTTTTGAGAACTTCCTCACACTCTAAACTCCAATTCCTAATCCATACATACCCAGAAACCCTTGTTAAAAGTACCTAGGGGCCCGCATATTTTGAGAAATCCACAAGACAAAAGTTGCATCTTCGCCATGCCCCATGGCGCTGCTACCAGCTTCTACATCGACTGCAGCCCTGCGTCTAGGGGCTTTCCAGTTCCTGAGCTGGGATGATAGGTAGTTTAGATAAATGAGGCTCTACGATAGACCCCTGTAGTTTGAAGTATCTTCCTTGTTAGAGGCGCTCCTAAAAGGGGCCCCCTAATTTGTTGAGGACCCCCCGGCAAGCTTCAGACACTTGGTACTATAGGGTTAGGGCTTGGGAAGTAGAATTTCGGGCGTGGGGATAAGGATCCAGGATTGAGGCGGTTGAAGGTTGAGGGAGGGGTGGTGGTCACGGGTCCTCGTCTTGGTAACATTACGCATCTTGACGACCATAAAACTACCGGTGGCCCCTGCACCTTGCTAACATGAACTTCATGAACCTCATGAACCCCTACTTCACGCGCCCTTGTGTGAAAAGGGTAGAACACTTGCTGTACAGCCCCGGCTAGATAGATGTCGAGGGCTTCTGACTTTGGGATCTTTGGGCCTCGGGTGTGTGGCCACCGTGGTGTACAGAAGCACGATGCTTTCTGACGGATCCGCACCTCGATCAATTCTTTCGTTGCCATTTCGTCTGTATTTTGTCGGGTTCACGTCGCCTGCCAGCAGTGTCATTAGAAGTCAGGATGAACATACTTGCATATGGTGCACGGTGCAGGTCTCCCAGTCCCGTGCCCTGTTGGGGCGTCCGGTTAGAGTAGGGGCTTCTAGTGCAGCAGATGCTTTTCCCAGCTTATTCTTCATAAAGATCCACCGAGATGCCCAGTTTTTTGCAGAGTTCACATTTTCGTGGATCCTACGCCCAAAAGCTGAACCCTAACCATCCGCCCGCCCTCCCCCCACCAAAACAAATACAAAGGGAGCTTTCAGGTTTACGAGGAGGGGGTCCCTAGCTGGGCGCCGCCTGCCAAATGCCCGCTGAGCCAGCTTCCAAGCATTGCTGATGGAGGCTTGGGGCACTGGGTGTGGGATGAGAGTTGGCTTATTGCTTTCGATGTACGAGTTTTTTTTAAGGTGAGGGTTTTGCCCGTGAGCGTTTTTGGAAGCTTGATCGCGTGGGCTGTGACGGTTCAGGGTTGAATTTGGGCCTGTAACTTTTCGTTCCTGCGGTTAAGGGTTTGGGGCATGAGGGGGTTTTGGTGTTTGGGAGGGAGGGGGGGCGGGCGCTGGTGAGGGTTGAGCGTTTACAGGATTTAGGGCGTTTGCCCGGGATTCAGGATTTGGGGTGTGAGAGTTTGAGTTTAGGACGTGAGAGTTGTTGCAACTTTTGGGGCTTAGTGTTTGGGGTTTGGGAGTTTTCTTTGGGCTTGGGATATGTGAGTGCTTGGCATTGTTTGGGCTTTGGGACGTGAGACTCTTTGCTCATTTCTGTGCATAGCTGTCCCCCCGAAACAAATTTACCTCCGAACCAAATTCCTGAAATCCTTGTTGTACGGGCCCCGAGTGGCCTAGCGAGTTCGGATCGTGCATTCCGGCCAAATCCGAAACATGTAGTCCCTCTTTGCAACTGTGCCATGCGTGGCGGGTCGCTGCTATCAAAACTTGAGAGGGCAAGAGCGATGTTTTGATTGTTCGTTAGTTTCTGAAGGATATCGGGGCCCGAAACTGGCCCAATTCCAAACCCTAAGCCACAATTTCTGAATTTTAGCTACCCTAGCTATATCTGTCACTGCTACTAATATTCGCGGATTGGCTCTTTGCAGTGGCAGTGATTCTATCCAATTGCCTTTAGGATAGCCCCCAGTTTGAGGCAATCCCGAAAGGCCCTACTGGTATGGACCTAAATCACTACCAAGCACATGTTGAGGTTTATTAAGCAGGAATCCAGGACCATGATATGACTTCTTGTTTAGGCCCCTATGGTACAGGCTACAGTTTACTCGGGTTTGCTTACAGGCGGGTACAAGAGGGCCAAATGCATCTGTGGTTCCTGCAACTCCGATTACAGCTGCCCCTGAACCCTGATGTGGTGGTTTCCACAAAGGGCCCCCCTTTACGTGTCCCGAACACCGCAACCCCCCCAAAAGGGCCCCCAAATACATGGAAATCCCCATGTAGGTCCTATACCATCAGCCTTAATCCTAAACCCAGTCCTGTGGGTCTGCCTCTTTTGTGTGCGCGAGGCGCAGCAAAGAACTGCCGCCCGCATCAGGACACCATTTTCATAGGATCCTATACCACCTCCACCTGAAAAACGGCTATCTATTAGGAGGAACCCCCCACCCTGTGATAGTGGTATAATAGAAATATAAGAGACCCTAATATAATCCTCAGTTTCCCTTGCAGTCACTATTACTAGGTGGGCGGTCCACTCAAGTTATCAAGGGCTTAGTTGAGGGTGGTATAGCAATACGCGCCGCTGTAGGTTGGCATTCATGGAGCGTTGGCTGCGCTTGGGATTCATAGAAACTGCTTGGGGTTCATGGAAATCCCAGCTGTTGATGGACAAAGTCATGCGGTTTCTCTTTCACCTGAAACCATAAGGCCTGCAGCATTTTCTGGGTCAGGGTCAAAGGAGGATGTAATATGAACTGGAAATAGTTGCACACCGTTGGCAGCCCTTAAGCTTGGTTCTGCAGTTGAATGCTAGCTGTGATGCTAGCCTAAGAACCCCAGCTCGTTGGCAGTTGCAAGTTGGGCTTAGGTACACTAACTGAGGTTTTCCTTGACCCTAAACTTAACGACTCCCCATGAGCCCCTACCACTGACCATGGCCTGTTCTCCTGAACCGTGCAAGTACGATGGTCCATGCCTCCTTTAAAGCATAGGAACCATAGGAATGCCAGTTTTGAAGGTTTCGAGTTGCAGGGTCTTAGGCATTTTCGGTTAAAGCTGTTAAGGTTTTGTTGATGTAGGGGTAGGGGGGTTTTGGAGGGTTGGGCTTCCAGGGTCTCGGGATTTGGTACTTTTGTGAGTAAATCAACTTGGTTTCGTGCAAGGGCCGCAAGTTGAAACAGCCAAGAAGCAGCCAACAGGCTGTCGAAATCTCAGGATGAGCAGCTAGAGCTATACTAGTCACAGTAATAACAGCAAAAGTAGTCATAGTGATAATAGTAACAGCTTTACTAGTCATAGGAATACTAGTAATTGTAGAAGTTCAATTAACTCCTTTTTTCCGCTAGGTGGCTCTCACGCTTGTGCTTGTCTTGAGATCAGGTTGCAGGGGTTCAGATCTTTAGTGTGGTTGGATGTCCGGGTTCCCGAGTAAAATGCCCGTTTCCGTTTTGGAGGCGTCTTTGGCTGAGGTTCCTTCTCAAGCTAGTTCTATTAAAATTGATCGTTAAGAGAGCCCCTTTTCGCAGTATTCGGCTATTGAGGATCTTAGATGTTGTGCGCCAGAGATCACATGGCTTCCGGAACGTTGAGTATTTCAGCCCCCACATGCGCAGGAGGAGTGCAGACGCATCCACAAAGCCTTGGAGAAGAAAACCTTGCGGCCTTCAGTGATGATGTGCCCTTTGCAGGACGGTAGGGCTAAATCTTGGAATTCCTCAAGCTGAGAGCGCCCTAATAGGCCCCTCAGGAGAGCAAGGTCGCTATTGTAAGAACCCCAAAAGGAACCATAGTTTTGAGAAGCCCCACTGCTGCTCAAAAAAACAGCAAGCGACATACAGCAGGACAACCTCAAAGTGCCCGAAACACGCAGGAGGATCGTGGACAGCATACTTGAGGGACTCATCATGTCAGGTACATGATGCGGTACATGCTATGAAGCACTTCCACCCTTAGCCGCCTAGACCCAAACCCTAAACGCGAAACCGTGTAGGACCTTCCCTTGGCAGGACAGAGTTTTCATCCACTACAACGATGGCGATGCCTGGGAGCGCTGTTGCATCCAGGAGCCGCGAGAGACTTAGGGGTTTAGGGTTGCGACATGTGGGCGTCATTAGGATTTTGAGTTTTGGAGTTGAGGGTTACCTGGGTTGTTTTAGCCTTTACTGGTTGTCCTTCCCAGGCCCTTTGCAAGTACCATGACACTGCTTTGCAGTTTGTAGTAGTAAGCGTATGCGCCATAATCCAAACTGCTTAAAGGGGGCTACCTATTTATATATATATATGATGGGAGCTCATATGCAACTATGCTTCGCTACAGGGAACCTCAAGGGGCAGTTTCGATGCAGGAGAACATCTTCAATGGAGAGCTTTCCGCGAAGTGCGAGGCCTTGTACGAGAAACCAGCTACTCGGCTTCTCCTAGTCCTTTTACAATTATGGTCTATGGTACTTCAAATGGACCTCAGATGATATTGGTAATTATTTAGGCCCCTGTAGTAGCCGTTTGTCTCACATAAGGGTAGAGTAGAGCTGTTTGCTTAACAGTTGATGGTCGTTTCCCTAAATATGGGGACCCCAATGTAGACCCCAACATACTAGAATCCCTATTATAGGGACCCCCCCCAAAAAAAGGTACCCCCAATTTCAGGAAACTCCTGAAGATTCTCCATGCAGTACTCAAATGGAGAAGAAGGCATGCTGTTTATTTGCAGCGGAGCAGGGCTAGCAGGTATTGTTGTGAGAGAGAGCGAGAGTATATTGCGGTTATATTAGAAAAATGGAAAATAAAAATGGAAACTACTATTTAGGGTTTAGGGTTTAGGATGAATATTGGGGTTCTATTGGGATACTGGAAAATAAAATGGAAATTACTACTTAGGGGTTAGGATTCAGGGTTTAGAGCGGACTCACGTCTCTTTGTGGATGTTTCTTGATTGTCTTGTAAAACACAACACTAGGCCCAGGCAGAACCAGCCCTTTAACGCACATGCATTTGGACGCAGGGATGTCCTTTTCTAGTCTCTTTTCGCAACATTACAGCCCCAAAGGAGCCAAGTTAGAAGCACAATGCTACCAAGGATTGGGGTTTGGGGTTTAGGGTTTAGGGTTTTAGGGTTTAGGGGTTTAGGGTTTTGGGGGTTAGGGTTTTAGGATAGTCTTATGTTAGCTAGTCTGTGGTGATATTGGCCGTCGGTGGCTGTGGTTCTAAGCCCCTGCAGCGCCAAGCATTCGATTGTGATAGCACTGGCACAAAACCAGTTAAGCAGACACTTGCAGCCTGACGCAGGGACGTAATAAGCATGAACCTTAACTGGGTTGCTGTCAAGGAACTTAATTTAAGTTACCATAATGGGTATATATAGTAAATAATAGGGTTTCCCCAATATAGTAACTTAATTTAAGTTCCTTAACAGCAACCCAGTTAATTGAGGGCCCGGGCATTGTGAGAGATTGCGCGGCGACCGGTGTTGTCTCCGGATCATCTTACCTCAGGAGGCAGCTAAGCTCCAGCCCAGCACATCCTGGCTGGACTCCCTGATGACTCCTGAGAATTTTGTTTATGTCACATGCACTCCCCAAGTTAGCCGCTCTGTTCCACATCCTTTTCCCCAAACAACCCCTAGTCCCCATGGAACTAGCACAAAATCCTAAGCTGAAGAGGCCCCTCGGGCAGTAAGCAGAAGACCGAAACCCTAAACCCTAAAAGCAAACCAAACACTCAGTCCTGTAATAGCCTTAAGCCTGAAGCCGAAAAAAGCTGAACTTTCTAGTGGTTAGCAGGAATGGGGAATTGGATATCGATATTTGCCGCTACAGGATCCCTAATGACATAGTAGTTTTTCATTTTCTTGGCCATTCAATTCCCTATTGACCCTAAACCCTTTGCATTCTTTCCTTCCCTTCTACCCATGCGTATGTCTCCCTAGATATCTCTGTACGCACACAGTTTTCATCACATATTCCATGTTGATTCTGCACTTGGAGACACAGGGTAACTAATCACGATCCACGAACATAATCGTAAGAGTACAACGCAGAACCCAGATAATAGCATAATGGGAATGTTTGGTAACCCCAGCACACCCCAAGATATGATACTCGCTAGAACCCAAGTTGATTCTCAATTGTTGTCCTGTAATAGATATAGCAAAGTAATCAATGCACTTTTTGCCCCAGAATAAGTCTGCCAACTCCTATATACCTCTATATAACTGGCGGGAATCGGATAGAACTAATCTTAAACCTGAACCGTGTACACACGACTTATACACAGACCCGTGAGAGGATCTAGCAAGTATATTCTCTCGGTTGTCGGGTTATAAACCCAAAGGCCTGAACCATATCTAATCCCTTGGCATTGGCTATTATCGCTTGATTGGCAAAATCCTGTATGACCTTAGTATACCATAACACCATAATTCCCAGGGTTTAGGATACTTGGGGTGATGCAGGATTTTTGGTATCCACCGTATACACCCTAAACCCTAAAACCCTAAACCCCTAGATCCTGAAACCCTACAATCCTACAACCCTAAAGCCGTGAACCCTACAACCCTAAATCCTAAAACCCTAAAACTTATCAGCGGCTTAACTTAAACACTAAACCCTAAAACCAGCAACCTCGTTACCCTGGGCTAGTTGGCTTGATCATCGTTGCCGAGCCAGGCAGATGAAAAGTCCGAAGGGTTGTAAACAAAAAACCCTAAACCAAGACCCCCTAAGGGATCCAAAAAATGGAACCCCTTAGTAATCCCCTAGGTTCCCCAATGTAGTAATGGAGCCACTTTGGGGGGGTTCCATTTTTTGGATGCTTCAGGGAGTCTGGGAAACCCCAAACCTTCTCAGTGGCTTAGAGTTAACTTGACGTAAACCTCCAAGCAGGTTCCCGTCATGGAGCCACCCGAGCCTCCAGACCCGATCCCGGTCACCAAGACGGAGAAGATCATGGCTGCTGTAAAGCAGCTGGGCGGAGTTTGGGGTTTAGGCTTTTAGGGTTTAGAGTTCAGGGGTTCAATATTTAGGGTTTAGGGTCTACAGGGTTTAGGGGGTTTAGGGTTAAGGGGAAGGTGCATGGATTGATTTTTGGACTCTAGGATTTTGATTCTAGGGCTTCAGGATTTTTATGGGGCTGTCGGCTTTTGGGCTTGCGGCCTGAGGTGTATGAATTTTGGACACGGGGATGTGCTGTAAGGGGTTCTACAAAAGAGAATCTTTTCGGAAGTGCTCAGAACGCTTCCGGGGCGTGACTTTAGTCTGACTTGTAATCAGGATATGCAAGTACTGAGTGCTGAAGAATCATGTGGGCATGGTGATTGGAAGGACCATGCCGATTCTAACTGTGATTCTTGAGAACATTCTTCCGACTTCTTGAGAGCGTTTTTTTGATGGCATGATCCCTGAAACCGTCTGAACCTTATTATCCCCGCCTGTCGAGTGTTTGCAAAGCAGATGGCGTGGCTCCAGGCTTTCAGAGTTGATGTTAATCCAGAACACGAAAGGGGTTACCGTTTGGGTACCTCCCCCCCACCTACCAGCAGTTGGATAACATGTGTGTTTTAGCTGTAGGGCCCTTACTGCTTAATACTGCCCTGGAGAAATCATCAGCATCACTGGGCGAGGTAGCACCCAAGCTGTGGTGATCACGGTGCAAATCACAACCCCTAGGGTTTAAGGTTTAGGGCTTAGGGCTTAGGGCTTCTCACGAGCCTTGTCAGGGTTAGGGTTTAGAGGCGCATTGCATCGCAGCTTCTTGCACACTGTACGCGTTTTGAGAAACATTTCAGGACAGCACGCTTTGCGGCTGCGGTTGTTGCTGAGGCTTACTTACTCTGATTCCTCACAAAGCTGCCCTTTTTGCAAATGTTCACAGTCCTCATCAGGAAAGACTTTGTTTGGGTAGCTTGCTTCAACTGCTAGAGGATCTGGAACAGAATTGGCCGCCTTGTATATGTCCTGTGCCACAATCAGGTTGGTAGCCAGGATCTCAAAGGAGATTGCCCTGGAATCTTGCCTCAAATTAGAGACGGTGACGGGTTCGCTAGGCAGCTTCTACAATTCAAGGCTATTTGGTGGCTGTCTCAAGCAAAAAGTAAGGGTACCCTGATTCTATAAAACCCTAAACACAAAAAAACCTTCCGAAAGATCACAACATGTTTGGAGACCTGCATCTGATGCAGTTGCAGTTGTGTAACGAAAGGGCCCCCGCGCTTACAATAGTTTTTTGGTATATTATGCGGTTGAGGATTGTTAGGGTTACAGTAGCAGTAGCGGGTTTCGGGTTATGTTGTAGAAGATTGCTGGGGACCGTGGTGTCTCTGGGGGTATATTATGCTATGGCGGAGTGTTAGGGTTACATTAGATTTTTGGGTATATTGTAGCATGTAGGATTGTTAGGGTTAGATTGTGTATTCTATTGTGGAGGATTGTTAAGGTTTCAACCGGCTTCTGGGTATGTTATACTATGGAGGCTTATGAGGGTTACATTAGGGAGTTCTGGCTACACTATACAATGGAGGATTGTTGGGGGAAAGTTTTGGGATGTTTCAGTCTTCTATATTCTCTTTTTCCCTCCGGGCCTTTTGTGAAATCACTGATACTGCGTAGTCGGGATAGGGTCTAGGGTGGGCTAGAGCCTAAGATCTAAACTAGGGAAAGGGATCAGAAGATTATCCTAAATGTGGGCGTGCTCTTGTGACAACCGTGATAGCCTACTCAAAGGTCCTAGGCAAGAGAAATTGCCTTGGATCTCACAGAGCCACCTAATTGAGAGCCAGACCCCTATCAAATCTGGACCCAACAATCTAAGACTGCTACAAGATTTAGATAGCCGCATGAGATTATTTGCATGACGCCCGCTTCCCTAAATCTACATAGATCCCTTGAGGTAACCTCTGTGCTTACAAGACACACACACACACAGAAAACTAGGAGTTGGCTGCCCGGATGGGCTTCGGCGGCTGCGGCAAGGGCTGCCTCTCGGGCGCTCATACCTAGTTGGCTTCGGATTGCATTCTAATTTTGGTCTTTGGTGAGTGCATATAAGGGATTCCTTTGTTGAACATTGGTCAGTGTTTTTTTGAGTCTCCAGGATACAGCTTTTCACTCAGATTTTGTGCGCGATGCTGTCGGAATCCTGTCCAGGGAGCTGGGATTCCGTTTCAGCATGGTAGCAATAAAAGGACTATACTGGGAAACCCAAGGGTACCCCAACAATATAGCAGGAATATAATGGAATATAAGGACTTTGGTAGGTATATTCCTATTATATTTCTACTATGTTCTTGGGGTTCCCTGTTTGGGGTTCCCAGTAAAGTCCCTTAAAGCAAGTGGTCCAGGGCTCTTGTAGCTTTTTGGTCCAGGGCCACGCTTTTACTGGCACGAAAATCAGGGTGCTTAATGAGGTCCACTAAGTATTATAGGTGCTCCTGCTTGCCATAAACTATTATGTTGGTTGTTGAGATGAACATACACCTTATATGGGGTATCCTAAACAATGGCAACGCGTCCCCCAACAGGAGCCCAACTTGGTCAGCGCCGGCACATGCGTAACACATGTCACTTCAAAGTAAGAGTAGTCACCTGTTGCCTGCAGCCCCCAATCTCCTTCTCTTGTTTACCTACATGACAACCTGCAGTCTTCGACGTCACTAAATGGGGCTTTAACAATTCGGGGTCCATTTGTGGGAGTCCCTATGGATTAGAGTCTGTCGGGGCCCCCTATTTGTAGAAATTACCAGACTCCCTAAGGTCCCCCCCCCCTCCGTTGATGAACTCCCAGATTTGGCTTTACCTTGTTTCTTCAACAGACCTCAACCAAGAAGAGACTCTTCCGGGGGTGCCCTAGCATGTCCTGGGGTTCAAGGTTGAGATTTGCTGGTTGGGGGGTTCAGAGTTGAGGATTTGGCGTTGAAGGCTGCCAGCAGCTTAAAGAGCTGGCAACAACATTCGGCGAACCCTCATTTTGATGGCCATGGCAATCTCCAATGCCGCTCCTGCTTTTTGTTGACCCATGGCATGACCAATCGCAAAGTTGTGGGCTGCACAAAGGCATCCTTAAAGCATGGACTATCCTAGTTACGTATTATAGACCCCCTTAAGTAGATAGGATATGGGATATAAGGGGATCTTGTTACCCAAAGCCATATTCTATTATAGCTACATACAGGGGCCCTGCTTTCGAGAAATGGGAATTTGTCAAGAACTTGCCTGCAGAATCCTCAAGAAGAATCTTTAGAACACTCTTGTGAGGCACGCCTGTCTTGACCCACCAAATATATGCGTGAGGTAAGCCGGATGGATTCGTCGATCCTGCTCCCATCTGCTTAAGCACGCCTCGGCGTCGTGCATTCTGCGTCTACTATGGAAGGTCGACCGCACTTGGGTTTTCCTAAGTTATGGCTCTGATAGGGATATGTAGGGATTACATAGGGGTCATATAGGGATAGAAAGAGATGTTCATTAAAGGAGTTCCATGGGGGTCATGGGGTGCCTCCTAGGACCTCATCAGTCGTCCAGACCAGTGCGAGGACCTAGAACCTACAAAGTAGATCCCCCTTCAAGCTTCCTAGCAACCACCCCACAGTAGCATCGGGTGCCAGATAGGGGTCTCTGCTTGCCAGATCCTCCCAGGGGTCTGGGTCGTAGATTTTGAATTTTGCGTGCAAGTACGCAGCTTGGATCCCAAGTTTGGAAACAACCGGCTTCCTAGCTGTCGCCGAATCCTGAACCTTACAAAGCTTGATGTCAGGTACACAAAACCAAGCCATGACCAGATTTTGACATGTCTCCCAGTTTAGTTTCTTTAGTTGCTGTCTTGTAATATGGATAGCACTAGTGCTTCGTAATATGCCTACCCGGCCTTTTGATGATATGATGCTTCTTCTTCGTATGTAGTCCCAGCTTCCCTGCTGTTCTCCCTTGTTGTTCCATTATTCTAGCGTTCCGTGGTTTACCTACCTAGCCTTGATGTGGCCGAAGTGTGCCAGGCCGGGAGAACTCTTTGCGAAGCGGCCGCTCGTTGGCGAAGCCGGATACAAGGTTTCGATTCTGTTTGGAGGCTCTTTTGGCTTAGTAAGTCCACCTGGGAATCAGGGTTATAGGGCATGGGCATAGTAAGTACACTTACCAAGTCAAAAGAGCCTCCAAGTCCAGGTTTGTGGTTCTCCGTGACAGCCCTGTGCTACAGCAACAGCAGCTGACCCCAAGAAGGGCTCTGATTCCAGAATATCATGGAGATCCAAAAGGTTTCTCTCCATGTTTGAATCGGCAGGGGAAAAAAGGGGCTGCATAGCATCTCGTGAGAGACTGAATGATTCAGGGTCCGATGATTCTATCTTGGCACAACATGGGGACCGTTGCTTAGTGTGGGAGAGCGGCTGTAAATATTCAGTACAGCCCCCTGCGTTCAGAATATCACATGAGCCTCAGCACGCAGTGATTTGGCCTATAGATCTGCAATCCTGACCGAGAGCCCCTTACCGAAAGCCCCTTCGACACCTCTAAAGTAAAGACTTCGAAGCTACAGCTACATGCGATTGACCTCCCGCACCATATTTCAAAACACAGGTTCGTTTGGCATTTGCGGATACGCTAGCATCCTGCAAGGGGTGCCATTTGTTTGAAATGCTCTAGCGACGCGGGCATTACTTCATGTGATTTCCAAACAGGCCCGGCGTATATTACCGACTCGGAATCTATAGATCCATAACCTTCAGACCGCCCCATCCTGAAACCCTTTAAGTTGTCAACCCAAAGTCCCCAACTTATGCTGATCCCCAATCCTGAAACTCTGTTCCCTAATTAGAAGCCCTCCTTTTTCTGAATTCCAACTTCGCGTTCTGTACCGTGATCCAAAACCAACACTCACCAGTAAACTCTAAGCTCCAAATGGGAAGGTTGTGGAGCTTGCGCTTCCCGTAGCTCCACTGGCTACCACCCTGGCAGCATCAAGATTCCTGATTGCACATATGTGGTGACATCTTTCTTTTTTGGGGATGCTACGGCCAAGAGACTTTGGGGTTCAGGCAGTGAACTTCAGAGAGTTGTGGGGTAGAGAAGTAGGGGTTGGATGTTACTTCCATCACCTAGCCGGGCTGTTGTTACAAGTAGATGTGACCTGAGCGTCTTTGTTCGTTGTACGGAGGCGCAGTGAGGGTCATAAGTTGCACTTCTTTCATTAAGGAACCTGTCGTGCTTGCATGGTGACTGATCTTGAGATCTTGTACAAGGAGCCTCAGTGATGACTATTGTAATTCCTTCCGGGTCATTACAAACCTGTCACATCAACTACACACATCTCCAAGCAAATCTTTTTTGGGAACCCTAGGCCACTGCAAGGACTCTTGAGATACAAAGGCTCCAAATTGGGGTTATGTGAGGGATTACATAGGGGTTTAGGGTTTAGGGTTTCGCGACGCCGTTATGATTTGAGTCATAGTCTGGTCTGTTCCGCGCTGGTTTGTGGATGGCACCACCTTTTGACGCAGCATTTCTAATCTCTGTCGGATCTTTTGAACCCACATAGCAAGCTAGATGTGTTGTTTGCAAAGTCAAGCAGAAGTCTTCTTAAAACCTTCTTGATGCATAGATTTGGCTAGGCGGAAGCAACTTACACAAGAAGCAGATCTACATCTGAGAGTTGCCCGGAGACTGACATGTTCTAATTTGGCAAACTGCATTGTTCTACCCACGGTTGAACTTCCTGAATTTATGTTTTGCTCAGCGTTATTCATCATCCAGATGCTTTTGTTCCGGTCAGCGCTTACTCCCTCATGTTCCAAGCGTGCTGTTCACTTAGCACAACTCAACAGCATTTCTTCGAGGCTCCTTGAGGTATGAACAATCTCAGTAATATTTTTGCTGTTGAAGACCATCATTATCTTCAGCAACGCGTTCAAGAGCTTCTACAACGTCTCCAACCGGTTTTCTCTGTGAGACCGCTTCTCATACAAGCTCGTTTCGCAGAGTGCTTCGCATGAACGCAACCCAAGCCACCAGTATCAAGACCCAAGCCTGTGTTCCTGTAGACAGCTCCTCTCGTCGCTGAGGCCTCGAGACAATCAAGAGCAGCCCGCGCAGGCATATGCGCGGGAAGGCAGCCGCCAACTTCCTGTGAACTCCTGGGGTATAGTCCCCCTTAAGTAGATAGAATATGGCTTTGGGTATTTTATAAAAAGATCCCCATATACCCCATATTCTATCTACTTAAGGGGGACTATATCTGCAAGTACCTTTTGCAACATGACCACAGCCATCATTCCTCAACTGAAGCCTTACACAATCCCACCGTTATCAAACACGGCTACTGCGATCCCATATGACTGTACTTGATCTGCTAGCAGAGTTTGCCAATGCCATCATGAGAAGCCGCATTCACGGTGGAGGATTAGCAGTTTGGCTCTGCTGCAGTTGCTTCTTGGTACTGATATTCTTCTTCCTACTTCTACTACTACACTAGTGCCACCACTACAATCCGCCACCACTACGAACATGTCCAGCTTGCTACTAGCCTAGGATTTCTTGGGGTTCAGCGCGAACCTGCTTGCGTCTCACCGGCTGGCAAGAAAATCAGATTGCAGCGTGCGCAGCGACTGTCAGTGGTTTTCCAAGTGTCTATGCAAAAGTCTGGATAAATCGGAGTTGTGTCTTCATAGCCTGTTGGTATAACAGCGGAATGTCAAGACCATGACCTGCAAGGACAACACATGACACTGCTGCTCCAAAACTCCTTTTCTATTTCAGACACTGAGATCCGGCAGTGAAATTCAGAAGCTCGCTTCCAATTTGTTACTGCGGAAGGTTTAGGGTTGCGTGGTACAAGAATACGGCCCGAGGGTTTCATGAGTTATTCTTCGGATTCGCCGGGGTTTCTGACTTCATCAAGCAGGTTTGGCATGGGCTTGGCAGTTGGCCAGGTCAGAGTATCAACAATGAGAAGAGGATCATTATAGCCACATTTGTTTAAGTTGGTACTCAATACACAGAATCCATGCTGCGCTGCAACAGCGTCGATTACTAGAGGCTCCCAAATTCCTCAACTCGCTGGCGCTGACATCATGTTGCTCTCCCTTGAACAACAAGATGCTGCGCTTGTCCGGGAGTTGGGTTTATTAGTAAAGGGAGTAAGATGGGAACCCCAAACAGGGGACCCCAAGAATATAGTAGGAATATAATATTCTTGGGGTTCCCTGTTTGGGGTTCCCATTCTACTGCCTATGAATTAGGGTATCTACTTTGCCTTTCGACGGGCTTGCAAGCTTCCAGTGGACCTACCTTCCCTTGATGCCTCCCCTCCAGCTGGGTATAATACACTATAATCTTCTGTTATATACTATTGTAATATTCTGTAATGTAATAAAATGTTCTATAATATACTACATATACTGCACTATAGTATCTCATATAAAATAATATACTCACCAAGTGAGCCGTGGTCAAGCCTTCCTAGGCAGGCCAAGGAAGCCCCTTTGGCATTCCTAGATGGGGATGTTCAACCACTCCCAAAGACCTTGGACATCCACGGGGTTTAGGGTTTAGGGTTAAGAGTTTAGGGTTTATGGAGCACGTCAGGAAGCCTTTCCGACATGAGGTCAACGGAGGCATGTCAGCTAGCTACAGCTTCCCAAATCTATTTCCAGCACATTCTTGGTTTTAAAGTCCTAGATGGTAGGGATTCCAGGTCCTCAGACGATTTATCACGGCCAGCATCCTCCGTATGCATAGACAACTAGAATTTTAAAATCCTTTCCGGAGTAGTTTATAGCCGACCCGCCCGAAAAGGACTCCAAGAAAGGGCACCCCCGGCAAGTCTGCCCTGTGGATCTCTTCAGATGGGATGGGGGCCTTCCATCTGAACTTTATGAAGCCATGAGCCCTAAGCCCTCTACAGAGCCCAAAGATCAAGACCCTGAGTCCAAAACACAAGAGAGGGCCACCTGTGCAGGAGCTGCCCATCACGCGTATCATCCACCAGCAGTGCCTCTGCTAGACTTGTGCGTGGGATTAAGGGTTTGGGGTGGTTGTTTATTCTAATTTTGGTGTTCGAAAGATTTTCTTGGATGTGGAATCCTGTGCCAACTAAATTTGGGTGGCATGTGAAGCTTTATACGGTATCATTTAAGGAAGATGCAAGGAGCCCTGGAACCCCCAAACCCTAACCCCACAACAGTTCCTACAACCCAGCTTCCCTTAATTATGGGTAACACGCCGCCTTGCGTAAGCAGCCGTCCAGGTGCTTCATGGGACCCAAACCACTGTTTTGTTTGTAGGCTCCTTAAAGAGGACCAGGTCCAATGATGGAGGGTCCCCTATAATGCTTTTTGATTTTGGGGTTCTAGCAGAATCGACACCATCCCCTTCAAATGAATCCCAAGAGCTGGGGGAGGACCCCATAGATCAAACAGTGTAAAACATTACATATGATTCCCTCAAGGTCTTCCCAAACACAGCTCGTCAACTGCTGCATTTCAAGGGGGAAAAATTGCTTCTACAGGCTTGGAACTTTGTCCTCTGCCGCACTTTGCGAAGTTTTTGCAGAACACCAACTTTTGCTTTGGATTTCCCACCTAGTTTCCCATGAGCGGGTTCCACTCAGTTTGGAAGGTTTTGAATCAAAACAGACTGGAAAACACTGGCGCGGAAAAGACTTTTGCACGGGGAGTATTTCCAGTTTTCTACGGGTTTCAACAATGCAGTTGTTACCTTACCCATGTTAATCCGAGCGCTTGTTTCATTTGGGGGGGACCCCCCACGCTAGAATAAGAAATTGAGGGCGCCAGATTCAAAGAATGATTGGGGCTTCTGGAAGTCGATTAAAAAAGAATAGGAATGCATTCCCGCGTCATCGGGGCTCTTGGACCTCTATCAATTAAAAAATGAATAGGAATGCATTGAACATCTCCATTTTCAGGATTGGTTCCCCAGAAAATTTCTTTAAATGTAGTCCCTTATTTCCATACGAAAAGTTGGGTTATGTTGGGTTTCAAGTTTAGAACAGCTTCAAGAGAAGCCAATCAAGGCAACTAGGTTGGCCTCTTGCGTGCCCAAGTGGTTTGGAGTATGCGGCAAGTCATCTGTACTATCATTAAATATAACCCGAAAAACCATTTTCTTTTCCATTACGCCAATATAACCCCAATGCAATCAAGCATGACAATAAATAGGTGAAGTTGCCATCTGCAGTGCTCCCAGTCCTCTACCTTGGGGAGCTATATTGGGGTTATATTTGTATAATGGGAAAGAAAATGGAAACTACTGTATTATATTGGAGTTGTATTGGGGTTGTGTTGGGTTATATTTAGTGATAGTACAGAGATAACTCTGCCCTACCTGAGGTTTCGAACAGCGAGCACATCGGTCTCTTTCTCAGAGCATCCGTCAGCTTTTTGGCCAGGGCTAGGAATAATGTAAGGGCGTCACTTTGGATGCCTTGCTCTGTGGGAGATTGTCAAGACTATCGCTATAGAATCCGAATCCTTACCAGGGCCTCCTAACATACGTAAGTTATCCGTTTGATTCAAGGATTCTTCAGGGTGCACCTGTCAAACTAGGAACAGTGCTTCTGCAAGGATGCCCCGACAATGCTGACCAGGACTTACTCAACGGAAGCGGGAGCGGCCTGTTACCCTTTATATATGGATAATGGAAAAGAAAATGGAAACTACTACAATGGGGTATATAGGGTATATTGGGATTATATTGGGTTATATAGGAATAATGGAAAAGAAAATGGAAGCTGCGTCATTGCAGCTTATCATAGTCAGTGCGTTGCGATTAGCAACGGCAATTTCATTTTTGTGCTGTCCTCCACTTGTGGCTGCACCTGAAGGGCAGCAACTAAACCCACCCATGACTTACTACCACCAGCCATGCTCTGGAGATTCCAGCTCAAGTAAGCTCAGCTACCAAACACCAAAGCTGTAATAGGGGTCCCCTAATCCTACCTGCTGAAGTCCACACTGAGCACAGTCGAAAACAACACAGGAACCATCGTGTTGGGTACACCTCGGATTAGGAAGACCGCCCGCAACATGGGATGAATGCTGTTTGGGGTTCAGGTATTTTCGAAAGCCTTCCCCAGAACAACCAGGGAATGAGAGAACTTATGACCTTCACATAGTCGTAGTATGTTTTACTACATCGGTAACTCCCAAAATGAAGGTCCCACTTGGTGCCCCTGAATATTAGGTGCCGTACTGCCACATGCCCGAACACCCGATGCTACATAGTTTCTGACCCCTACGGTACTTGGAGGGTCAGGGGACTTAGTAGGTTAGTAACCCCTATAACCCATATGGGTGGTCATCAAAATTATGGCCCTTTTTTGGGTCCCTATTATAATACGGCCCCTAATATTTAGGGTACCCAAAAAGGGACCATAATTTTGATAACCACCCATATAGTAACCCTAGTTACCCCTATTAACCTACTTACTAAGTCTGACCCTCCAAGCATGACAGCAAGGAGTGGCCGCCAGAGTGGCAAATCCTCTCCGAGCTTTGGCGCAAGCACCATCCCACCTGGAGGCTGCAACTCCTTACACGGGGCTATATAGGGGAAGTATATAGGGAAGTATATAGGGCAGTATTAGGGGAGTATATAGGGGAGTATAACAGGTGTCATAATGGAGAATCAAATGGAAAAGAAAATGGAAAATGAAATGGAAGCTGCGATATTTTGGGTTATGCAAGGATTAGATGAGCTATAGTCTGAACTCCATAAAGAGGGTTATATAGGGGATTGTATAGGGGAGTGCTATAGGGGTTATTAAGAGGGATTCTAGGAGTTTCGACTATGGATCATATTGTAATACGGGGATTTCGGTAACCTCAATCCACCGAATCAGGACCCTATTTCTGAAGATAAGGTTAAAATCTTGAAGTGTGGGGTTCTCAGAACCCCCCCTGCAGGGGTGCTAGGGCAGGTTTGGAGGAAGGGTCTCAGAATTATTGACAACTCTGGATATAGGGATCCACTCCCTACAAACAACCATTAAGTTGAAGTTTTGGGTAGATGGGTTTTCTTGCAGCATGTACACAAAACAGCATTTCCACTTGAAAACGCTTGTTGAAATGTACAGTGGCAGCAAGTCTACCTTCAGAAGGCAGCGCATGGCCAGACATGTCCCAAGTAGTAGAGGGTTAAGGGTTTAGGGGGTTAGGGTTTAAGGTGTGACAAGTTGTTGTGAATGAAGTTAACAGCGTGTGATGTGCTCCAGTTGCAGTTGCTCTGGAGCAATTTGCGCAAAGATTCCTGAACACCTGACTAAGTATTTGAATAGTAGTTTCCATCTTCTTTTCTATGGTCCCTATGCAGCTTCTAGACTGTATACCCCCCTTACCCCTGTATAACTGTGGCAAATCCTGTCAGCTACAAGAGCCCTCACGAAAGCCAGTCCAGAGCTTGTATGACGTTGTGGGAGCGACAGGTACTTGAGCGAAGGGCTCCCTTTAATCATCATACGGTGGATATCGAAAATCCTGTATAGCCCTCGATCAGTAGAGCCAAGCGACTCAAGAATCTCGAAGCGTATTAGTCATCTCTCCAAGAATCTACGAACCATGCTTTTGTGCGGGAAACTTCGCGGTGCGTCATGCAAACTACTGAGTATCCCCTTATCCTCTGCTGAAAATCCAGCATCACAAGCCGTAAGCCCCAAGTTCGCAGAGCTTTTAGTAAGAGATAAGGGAAAAGAATCCCTGTGTAATCCCTATATACTATATTCCCAGGCCTTTGCAAAGATGGAGCACATTTGAAGCCTGAAACCTCCTAAGCCTACTGCCCAACCCCGAGCTTGGCTTGGCTCCATGACTTGGTAGGTCAGTGGGTAACCCTGAATCAGGGTTTGGGGGTTTAGGGTTTAGGGTTTAGGGGTTTAGGGGTTTAGGGTTTAGGGGTTTAGGGTTTAGGGTATAGATAGTCCTACTATAAGTGCAAGGTTAACTTTTTTTAGACCAGGAAGTCACTAAGTTGGATGAAGCTCTAGTCTCAGGTGGCAGTTCTGGACCGATGCAGATGAGGCCCCTGCAACCTTTTGTTTGCGGAACCTTCCCAGCAGCCGGGTGTATTGAAGGTTTAGGGTGCAGGGCTACGGGTGGTTTGAGGTTAAGGGGTTTAGGGTTTTGGGTTTAGGGGCTTGGGCTTCATGAGAGAGAGAAGACACCCGGGAGACCTAGCATTAGCATGTACGGCTGTAAAATCAGTTTCAGGTCTTCATTGGATTGTATCAAGAATAGGGCTGAAGGGAAAGAATGAGGGTCAGTGGTCTGATGCCTCTGGATCCGAAGGCAGAAGCTCCAGACTTTCTCACCAGTTTACAGCACTCCGAGCTTCCCAGACATGTTTCGGATTTCATAGAGTAGCCAAGACTGTAGTGGTTGCCATTTTCTTTTCTATTATCCCTATAATTCCTATCATTTCCATTTTCTTTTCCATCATCCCTATATAAGCCCTGTAAAGGAACCCCTAATAAGTGCAGCTGATGTTGCTTCACTTGCCGGCCTCGGCTTTGAGCACGGATGCTGAGGAAGGAACCATTGGTGGAACTGTATGTTATGGTGATGCGGATGGACACTTCGTGATAAAGGATGGTATCATGGTTTGGGCGCGGATGTTCTGGGGAATGGAACTGCAGGAGATGAGTAGCATTATGGTTTGCCAGGAGTGGTCTGTGGCACATCTGTAGTTTCCTTAAGAATTACTTTTGATTTCTATTATAGTATAGCCCTCAGGAATTATTAAAGATATTATTTTTATTATAGGCCTAAGGAGATTACAGACATATGCGCATGCACATGGATGGAAGTCCTTGTCCAGCATGCAGGCCCCACATGTGCTTTGCATCAGCCGCGTCGCTTCGATTGCACCGACACGATCTCATAGAGCAACCAATGCTTTTGTAGTTTCCATTTTCTTTTCCATTATCCCTATGTAACCCCAAGATATTATGTCGTAGTTTCCATTTTCTTTTCCATTATCCCTATATAACATCAATATATTGTCTAGTGGTTTCCATTTTCTTTTCCATTATCCCTATACAACCCCAATATTATGCCCTATAGTCCCCATGTGCCAAGGACCAATATGTATAATTTGAGTAAGGCTTTGGCTATGTGAACATGGATTCAATCAAACCGATAGGAGAGCTCCTGTATATCTTAGAAAGGAATCAGACAGTTCTGTTATTT